>JAVQIZ010072898.1:0-14193 GCA_036023535.2 Galaxias brevipinnis
CACCTCCTCTCTCTCTCTCTCTCTCTCTCTCTCTTTCTCTCTCTTTCTCACTATCCTCTCTTTCTTTTTCCTCATTTTGGGGTCCAGTAGAAGGTGCTACTTTAAAACCAAATGAAAGACGGAAGCAGACCTTGAAACAGTGATGACATCACAGAGTTCTACAATATGTCTGGAGGTAGACTATGCAAGAGGGTTCACACAAACACACACACACACACACACACACACACACGCACGCACACACACACACATGCGCGCAGTACGTTCAAATCTGTGGCTGGTCCTAACTATCCGGATGCGACAAGCAAGTTGAATAGAAATAACAACGTCGCTTCCAGGAACAGGAAAGAGTTTATTTTCTCTGCGACACACGCAGCGACTCAGAGACGAGCTCACGCTGAGCCAGAGGAGAATCAGAGACACGGCGTCTACGAGGGCGGAGGCTCAGAGGCAGCAGCCCCCAATTGAATATAATCAAATGGTTTGTTATTTCAAGTCCGTAGCAGTGGCTGAGAACACGGAGGACAGGGGAGGAGAAGAGAGGGGGGGGGGGCAGAAAGATAGAGGGAAGAAAGGGAGCAGAAAGGGGGAGACGATGGGGGAGGCGAGAGAAAAGGGGGGGGGGCAGAGAAGACGTAAAGTTATAAGTGGGGGGGTGAGGAGAGAGAAGTGGAAGGGTATAGAGGGGAGGGGAGAAAGGGAGGCGTGAGGGAGGAGAGAAAGGGAGGCGAGAGGGAGGATAAGGTGAGAGACGGTTGGGGAGGGAGATAGGAAGTCAGAGATGAAAAGGGAAAGATGGTCTGAGAGGGAAGCAGGAGAAACATCAACGAACAATGAACACTATACATCAAATGTACGGACACACACACACACAGCGATGCTTTCGCACGCACACACACACACCAACCCACAGATGTATTCTCAAAGGCAGGCAAATACACACACACACACACACACACACACACAAACTTTAAAGAAAAACATGATAAAAGAACAGGACAATATAAAGAGGCTACATATTTTTCTAAAGATAGTGTCCATCAAAGAAAGCCCATGTTTCTCTGGACCATTGTTATCTATTGAGAAGTGTGCTTCAAGCTTGGAGCCCCCACATGTTTTAACCCTTCCTTAGCAACTCAGCCTGTCTTTTGCACAAGCCAAGCTTACAATCCAAGCCACCGCCATGTCAAGTCTCACTCACCTGCCCACAATCCATGCATTACAAATAAGCAACTCAAACAATGACATGTCAGCAATTTCAGTTTAACCTTTTAAGTCAACTCTGTAAAGACTCGAGATAATGTTGGCAGCTCGGGTAATCCTGCTCGCAGCTCAAGAAGTCATGTCAGCAAGTCTAAGCTAATACGAGCCACTAGATATAAGCTGTTTAATGTGCTACCAGCAAACAACCTAATATGGTAACCTCTGAAGACCTCCAAAAGTCAGGTTAAATACATTTGAAAACAAAGAGAATCGTCATGCCTGAAATCAAGCTTGAAGCAACTGCAGCGCGATTATCTGGTCAGAATAAAACATTAAGTGTACTGTACTTATCCTGCATGCTAGAAAACATTTCTTCTTTTTCTGCCAGATGGGCAGCTTCTGCCCTCTGAATGTTACATTCCTGCATACAGAGATATCAATGGATGCCACACGAGTCTCACACTATTACTATCTGTGATGGACTTCCCTCCCCTGCTGTCAGCTTTGCCTCCTCCTCTCTCTCTCTCGCTCTCTCTCTCTCGACTCCACTCCTTCCCTCCTTCTCTCCCATATCTCCCTCTACTCTCTCAGAGCCATGTCTGAATATTCCTAAACAAAGCTCATTTTTTGGCTGCTCCTCCATGACCATTTAAGCATAACACATCATAGTTGATGTGGACCAAAATATGGGATTTGCAAGGCAGGATACAGTACGAACACTGGGTTCTTTCCTACATTGAAAATAAAAGAGAAAGCCTTATGTATAAACATTTCCTCTTCATATTTGAAGGACTCTGGATCATTTGCTCAGTAGTGATGATGGTTAAGCAACTGTTTCTTTGAGGCATCCTGGCCATTATCTGGAGACTAAAAGATGTCCTCATTATTGAATACTGTCGACTGTTCCTGTGAATTTTAAGTGCCATGATCAACGATAGCGTCAACAGCCCAAAGAGCAACAACTCACCCTTATTCTCCAGGCATACTGTGGTCGAAGGCCAGAGAATGATTGCCCACAAGAAATCTATAATAATAGATTAAGCAATTAAACTTGAGTTAGTTTCGTCATTTTGTGAGTGTTTCGATATTATCATTATTAGACATCTACCTACAAAAAGAAAATACAGTATAAACAGGTTGGAGATATGCAATTTGAACTAAAACTCAGCTCATGCTGTAAACGTACTCAAGGCTAAATCCCAAACATCATTTTTATTTTTACATTATAGCAGATGCGAGATCATGAGCTTAGAGTTATAAGGTTGCATCTCCGTTTAGGCTATTTAAAAGATATTGAGGATCAAAGTTTTCACATCTAAGCTGTGTAGTTTTTATTTTATGATTTAATGACCCCCCAAAAAATATTTAAATAAAAGTAACTCCACACAGGCATTGAGAAACACCCAAATGTTCAAAATGTGCAAAAAACTAAATTTCAACAAAAATGGAGATGGAACATTACAAGCTGATTGACAGATTGACAGTTTGCACTAAACTTATTATTATGTCACTGAAAAATGTTAATGTTCTTAAAAAAAAATCTTAATGTGTCTCATTCTTTTTAGAATTAGACGAGGTCAGAGGTGCTTGGATGTTATCGTGAATTCATCAATTATGCACCTTGTAATAATAATAGTATAACATAGTGTTAACGTTTAGACGTTTCAGACTTATTGTCCTTAACGTGGAGAGTCACCCTCAGCATGGGATGCTGGTGTGTTTTGGATGACGTCACTGCTGTAGGGACATGACACTGACACGCTGACACACACGTTGACTTTGCAGAGGGTACGAGGTGAATGCAGGACAACGCTACAGAGCCACCAGGCTCCCCTCAATTACCAACCAATCTGTAAAGCACACTGAGTTTTTGAGGAAAGTGCTAATAGCTAAATATAAAGAATTATAATTATTTTATTATTATTATTATGTATTACTTAATTTGAGTGTTTGGGTGAAACCCAGCTCTGCTCCTGCTATCTCCCTCTCCCTTTTTTCTTTCCCCTTCTCTTCCACTCCTCCTCTGCTATTAATCCACCCTCTGCTGTCCTCCTCTATCCCTCGCTTCCTCTTCTATTCTAACACTCTCTATTGTCCTCTTCCTCCCCTCCTCTATCACTCTCCTCCCCTGCTTTTCTAACACTCGCTTGCTGTCCTCTCTCTTCCTCCCCTCCTCCCCTCTTCTTCCCCTCTGCCTATTTCCTTCTCCTCCTCTGCTATTCTCACACTCTCTGCTGTCCTCTCTCTTCCTCCTCTGCTGTCCTCCTCTCTCCCTCTCCTCCTCTTCTGTCCTCCACTCTCCCTCTCCTCCTCTGCTGTCCTCCTCTCTCCCTCTCCTCCTCTGCTGTCCTCCTCTCTCCCTCTCCTCCTTTGCTGTCCTCCTGCTCCATTCCTCGGCACTCCTTCTTCATTTGCCTCATGATGAGGTGTCACCGCCGGCCTTGCTCCTCTCTCTCTCTCTCTCTCTCTCTCTCTCTCTCTCTGTCTGTGTGTGTGTGTGTATGTGTGTATGTGTGTGTGTGCGTGTGAGCGTGTGCGTGTGTGACCGGGGCTGAGGGAGTGTCTGTCACGGGGGCGTGTGGTGTCGCAGTCAGCGAGCCGCTTATTGACTTGTCAGGACGGGAGCGAGTGGACAGACGTGCGGAGCGGAGAGATGAATGGGTGCCGGCTGGCCGCCCCTCTGTGAGGCTCTGCTGGAACGGCCGCGTGCACCGGCCTCACTCTCACACTCCAACAGCTGCCCAGGCTCTCAAAGACTTCCCTGACAGAATTATAGTATATATAAAGAGAAGGAAAAAAACACGGGATCTTTGAAATTCCAGTTGGGTCCGCGTGCGGGCGCGTGCGTGGACGGTTAGGTTTCCCAGTGGCTTGGGGGCAGACGTGACCTGACCCTCGCCGGCGGCCTGTAGCCCCGACACACGCACACTCACGCCGGGCTAGGGCCGCTGAGGATGGCCCCGAGGTGTGGGAGTGAACCAGCCGTCTCCACTAGAAGTCAAAGGGCTTCACGTTGACCTGCTGTCGCCTAGCAGGCCAGTTCATAGGCTACAACGCGTTGGAACAGGATAGATTGTTCAGTGAGGATTTCAGCACATACCTTTCAGATTGTTTGTCTAATGGTCCCTTTATAAAACAGCAACCAGACAGTCAAATAACGTTAAATAACGACCAGGCGTTCACCTAAACAGCATACGGATAGGAATCGAAGTAACATGGTACTTGATTTAATCCAAATAATAAGTCGTGCGATAATGACCACTACAGCTAAATAAAATCTAGGCAGTGTTTTTATACATATACCAATGCAATGGCAAGATGTGCAGTTGAAAGACAGTAGATCTGTCATGTGTTACATATGTACATTGTTGTTGTCGAATTGACGAATATCACTTAAATGTTTTCTTGGTGGTTCTATTGTCGTGGCAACCATCCCCAACAGCTTTTGTTAGCATTCCTGTCGATGTTGTCTTGGCAACCATTACCTAAAGCAGTGTCACATAGTTGATCTCTTAAACTCAACCATATATAAAAAGAGAAAGCCTCATTATCGGTTTAAGCACTGGACTCTGACCACTTAGCAGAGGTTGCTATGGATACACGCACACACATACACACACATTAAACAATAAGAGCCAATTAAAAACCGCTTCTTGGAAGATTGCAACAATAATGGGAACATTGATAGCATAATAGGCTGATTTATGGACTAAATTAAACAACCATTCCAAGCTCCCTCATAGTGTGTGTTTGTGTGTGTGTGTGTGTGTGTGTGTCTGTGTGCATGTGTGTGTGTGTGCATGTCTGTGTGTGTGTGTGTGTGTGCGTGGTGGGGCTGGCAGAGACAGAACGCTAAATCAGCAATACAGCGGAAATAGAGAGAAAGTCCTGTTTGTTTATGTTTGAGTTTTTATGAGTGTGTTTGTTTGTGTGTTTGTGTGTATGTGTGTGCGTGTGCGTGTGTGTGTGTGTATGTATGTGTGTGTGTGTGTGTGTGTGTGTGTGTGTGTGTATGTGTGTGTGTATGTGTGTGTGTGTGTGTAGGAGCGAGTGGTGTGCATTCAATAGCACGCTTGTAAAGCCGGGGCTTAGTGCACTTCAATAAGTTGTGCATGAATTGGTTGATGAAGTGGAAATGCTACAAAGCCTCGGGACAAGCATTAACCTTTCCAACGCTAGTTGTTCATGATCTAGCTACTGCGCTGAAGCTAACCTGGGCTCACACCCAGGACAGCGATTAGTACACACACATACCCACAGCTAATCGTAGTAACTGCAGTAAACATGCACTATCCCTGGACCGACAGATTGACCATGAGTGTGTGTGTGTGTCTGTGTGTGTGTGTGCGTGTGTGTGTGTGTGTGTGTGTGTGTGTGTTTGTGTGTTTTTTTGTTAATAGTTCTGGCCTTTTCCTCAGCGCTACTCGATTAAGTGTAAAACAGATGAGGACAGCTGACAAGAAACACACTTGGCTGCATATCCATGGGCCCGCTGGCAGCTGTGTGTGTGTGTGTGTGTGTGTGTGTGTGTGTGTGTGTGTGGGTGGGTGGGTGCGTGCGTGCGTGCGTGCGTGTGTGTTTTTTGTGTGAAACGGATGGAGGAGCAGGATAAAGGTGACTGCTGCAGTCTTCAGTCTAAGTGCAGTGTTTGGTCTGTCCCCACAGCTGCTGTGTCTCTAAGTGGCAGGGCTAGGGCTCTGTGACCTCTCTATTGCAGTACTGTCATCAGGAAACATTACAGAGGAAACGTTAGGTCCATCTAAATACTGATATCAGTACATATTAAAGAATGAACCATAGGTCTATCCAAATGCTTATATCAGTACATGTTACAGAGCTTACATATGCGTCTGACAGTCTCTCTCTTTATGTCTCTCTCTCTCTCCTTATGTCTCTCTCTCTGTCTATCTCTGTCTCTTTATTTCTTTCTGTCTCTCTCCCTCTCTTTCTCACTCTCTCTCTTGCTCTCCCCCTTCTTTCTCTCTTTCTCTCTCTCTGTCTCTCAAAGCCCCTGGCCCCCCTCCCCATCATTATTGTGCTGTACTGGACCGTCCAGGTAGGCGGAGCCTGCTCCAGAGGGCGGGCCCAGCAGGGGGTTAGCGTGGTGTGATGCATCACGTCTGATTCACGGCGCCGCCATTAGAGCCGATCAATAGCACTTTAACCGGACATGTGCGTATAGAGATATTCTTATGATTCATAACTACTCTCTCCGTGCGGGTGGTCCTGGGAATGGTTCTGGGATGGATATTATGGGATGGCTGGGCAATGCTCTGCTGTGTTGTGCTCTGTTCCGCTCCACAGTCATTGTGTTTATTGTTGGATGTGTTCCTGGTTAGGGCAGTCTGAATCACAGTGACTCACACCTTAAAGAGGTGTTACTGACAGACAAATGCAAACAGCATATTCTGTGTTACTCACAGAAAAATAAACACTGTATTCCATGATGCGCTGTCTGTTACTGACTGAAAATAAACACAGTATTCCATGTAGCAATGCATGTTACTCACAGAAAAATAAACACAGTATTCTCTGTAGTAGAGAATGTTGAAAAACAAACACAGTATTCTATGTAGTAGAGAATGTTACTAAATGAAAAATAAACACAGTATTCTCTGTGGTAGAGAGTATTGAAAAATCAACACAATATTCTATTTAGTAGAGAATGTTACTGATGGAAAAGAAAGACAGTATTCTATGGAGCAGAGCATGCTACTAATGGACAAATGGTACAGACCAAATCGTTGCTCTTATAGCCCAATAACCTTTACAAAGACGGGACTGAACCACTCACAAGAGGACTGTGTGTATTCTATGTATAATGACAGTTATAGATGGTTACGATTATGGTTTTGCAGGAAACGGAGTGATTGGTTCAGTGGTGCGTATTAGAAGGTCAATGTTGGAGAGCACTCCTCCCGGTGTCCCTCTCTCTGTCCTCCTCCTTCTTCTTCTCCTCCTTCTCCTCCTCGCCGTTCACTCTCCCTTCATCAGGAGGAGAATTAAAATGTCGACAGCTCCCTTAGCTCCTCCCCGTCCTCCTCACAGTTTCCTAATTGATATTGATTATATCATACACTTAATCATATAGCTTATGATCAATGATAATGAAAAAAAAAATTCTGCAACTGTGTCAGCCAATGACTTGGCCAGTGGTAGCCTTTGCGACGCGATTTGATTCCTGTCGCCCTGGTCCCTCCACGGCAATATGTCCCCCCTCCTGCTAACAGTATGACCACTGTCTAACTACAATATGTCCCCCTACCGTGAACAGTATGTCCATTGTCCAACTACAATATGTCCCCCTCCTGATAACAGTATGACCACTGTCTAACTACAATATGTCCCCCTCCTGCTAACAGTATGACCACTGTCTAACTACAATATGTCCCCCTACTGTGAACAGTATGACCACTGTCTAACTACAGTATGTCCCCCTCCTGCTAACAGTATGACCACTGTTTAACTACAATATGTCCCCCTACTGTGAACAGTATGACCACTGTCTAACTACAATATGTCCCCCTCCTGATAACAGTATGACCACTGTCTAACTACAATATGTTCCCCATATTGTGATCAGTATGTCCACTGTCTTACTACAATGTGTCCACCTTCTGCCTAATATGTCCACCTTCTAACTACAATATTCCCAACTTCTAACTACAATATGTCCCCCTTCTAATTACAATATGTCCACTGTCTAACTACAATATGTCCCCCTTCTAATTGCAATATGTCCATTGTCTAACTACAATATGCCCCCCTTCTAACAACAATATGTCCCCCTACTGTGAACAGTATGCCCACTGTCTAACTACAATATGTCCACCTTCTAACTACATTATGTCATCCTTACTACCGAAGGCCATCCTATGGAATATCCCTCTGAAAGTTACATCTGTGATTGTTGCCAGATTAAACACTACAGAAGGGTTTAGAGCTGTTTTTCACACATTCAGTGACGATATATGTTCGCTGTTGCAGATATATATTTTCAATACAAATTATTCTATTTAAAGGCACTAGTCTGGAAAGCCAGATAATAAAGAAAAATGAGAGAGGATGAAAGAGATAGAGAGCGGACAGAGAGTGAGAGAGACACTGTAGGCCAGTCTTAAAAGATGATTTTAAAAAATAACCTTCAGACGTTCCTATTGTAATAGCTAGGTTATTAGAAGCGTTCTGCCCACGCGATGAGCCGTTCCTACGTAGTTCCCCTCTCAAAGTAGCACGCGGGCTACAGGGCAGGCGTCCCACCAGCTCGACCCAGAATAGACCGCTGGATCACCACGCAGCTTCCTCCATCTGCCCCAGCATATTGAAATGCATCCCACGCACAGAGTCCGACACACGCGCGCGCACACACACACACACACACACACACACACACACACACACACAAACACGCAAGCACACACAAACACGCAAGCACACACGCCCTCAAGCACACACATTCTATATATTTCTCTCGGTCTTTCACTCTCACTCGTTCTCTTTCTCAACACCAACACATCCGCTTGCTTCCAGCTGGATGTAGTAGGTTACAAGAGCTCACCAGCTGCCACCGCTGTATCGACAAGGTGTACCCCAAAATAATACTCCTCCTATTCAGCTAGTCACCCGTTACAAACCCAACGAGCCAGGGAACGGGGAAACGCACGTTTTCCTCGCCTGGAAAAAGGAGTGTATTGTCCGGCGTAAAGAATCACCTTCTTACCTTTAGTGCGTCGATGTCCAGGGACGTTGATTGGTCCATAGGCTTTGGAAACTATAGGATGGAGGAGAATAACACCAACAAGTCCCGCCTGTGTGAGTGTCGAGCCAAAAAGTTCCGATAATATCTAGAGTCGTTGTCCTCGCCCTGTCAAACTCCTCCAACCCGCAACGGTGGAGCCTGTCAGTTTCATGTCCAGTACACAGCCAGGCTAGGCTCGTCTCCGGTTACTGCCCGCGTGCAGGAACGATGCTGCTGCTACAGCTTACCAACAACCACGAGCTGTTTTTACTTGACAATTGTTGGCTACAGAAGAATGTCACTTTACATACAATAAAATCCAAATCCAAAATAACGGAAGCAAGCTACGTAACGGAACGGGGTACCCTTGGTAATTCCGTTAGGAGCGAGCGGGCTCAGTCCTGTCTCTCCTCGGTAGAACGTCTGACTGAGGAAGAGCGGGGAACAGGACGAACCCAAATCACACTTTAAGCCTGGTCTTACTCCATGCGGCAAACCGCCAGAGATCAGCGCTGAGAGAGAGAGGGGGCTAGAGAAAGAGGGAGAGAAGAGAGAGAGAGAGAGAGAGAGAGAGAGAGAGAGATAGAGAGAGAGAGTGAGGTCGATAGCAAGACTCTCGGACTAAAAAAGGAGCTAGATGTTGCCCGAGAAAATAGAGAGGCGCTTATAAATCCGATGACTGATGTACGGGTGGTGGGTGAGGTTGGGAGGGAGCTAGGGCGAGAGAGAGAGAGAAAGAAAGAGAGAGAGAGAGAGAGAGAGAGAGAGAGAGAGAGAGACTGAGAGAGACTGGGATGGATTGAGCAAGGGGGACGCCGGTCTAATCAGGGAGATGAATCGAAAGCATGCAGGACGAAAAGGCGCCCCTGTCAAGGCTGCTACATCAGACACTCCGCTCATCGAAAGGACAAAACGGCTGCGCTATACCCAGACACGGTATCAAAAAGTCTCTTACTGTAGATTATTATTTTTAATTATTTATTTTATTTATTCAGGGTCGACTGACTGAGACTACTACGTCTCTTTTGCAGCAGTGCACTAACGAGGCGTAAATGGAGCCACAACATGAAATAAAACAACACAACTAAATAAAGAAAATAAAACATTTAAATAACAAACAATACAGTGTTATGATCCAATAGGCCTACAGTCCGTCCAAAATATAACCCCACCGTTGGTTCTCTACAGAGTGGCTCATCGCACTGTATACATCAACTATACATCTTGCTGTCAAACGTTGCTTTTGATGGAGGAGTCCAATTTGGGTTAAGTAAGGAAGTAGCCTGTGGTGGCCGGGGACGGCCGCGAAGATGTAAAGGGGCAGGTCGTCTCTACTGGCCACCTATCCGAGGCGGCAAGACTTTAAGCAGGTCAGTCCCTTCGCGGACGAGCACCCCTCAAAGCAGCGAACAATGCGCTTTGAATCTAACGAGACCGGGGAGTCCAGTAGAAGAGAATAACCTTAGCCAGCTTACTTTAATAGCTAACGTCAATTAAAACCCGAAACTCCTTTGACTGTATAGCATCATGATTAGAGACTGATTCAAAAGGATTTTGCCACAAAACCATGAGTTATAAAGTTATACAAAATAAATAGCTTGAAGAATAAAGCATTAACTAAACCAATACAAAAATACCCTACAAATTTGCACAAAAAAGCAAACAAAAAACACCACATAGGCTACAATGTAACACTAACGGCCTATATGCCTATATTTGTTCATTGGTAAATTAAGCTCGTGCCAAAACAGCAAAAAGTCTCCCTTAAGAGGGGAAATTAATAGATGTATTTATTTTCTTTCGGTATAGTGACACACATGTTTTGTCTGAAGGGTATTATGCTTGATGTGAATGAGCTTAGGCCCTATCGCACACGACGCACAGGGCTCAGCTGAGAAAAAAGCCAACATTCTTTTATTGAATGACATATGGAGCTGTCCATGGTGCTAAGAAGAGCGTTCCCGGTTTCATGCAGGAATTATCCCTTTAATAAACAGGCTAGTAATATAATGCGTTCAGCCAATTATATATATTTTTTGCCTAAACTAATAACAAATTATCGAGTTACCAATGCCATAAGCAATCCTTGGTGCGTGCCGTCATTCGAATCAATTAAAGTTAATTATGAACAAATGAGAAAAGCAAATAATTGAGCGGCGGGGAAATGATCCGACTGTGATTGATCATTTTGACCAGTTTGTTGAAACGATTGATTCCAGATCCAAGCCTAGTCCCATAGGCATTTCGTTTGGTTTGAATACCCTTTTTTTTCCTGCAAAGCTGAAAGCCAACAAAACACTAGCTAATTAAACACAAAAATTGCGAAAAAGAAGCAGTTACTTTCTCAGACGTTACAAAGTAGGGATGATCGGTGGTTGCTAAACATAAAAAAATTCTAGCAGACGCTTTTATCCATTACAAAAAAATGTGCTATCAACATGCAGGTAAAAAGAAACAACAACACAAGTCAGGTAGGCTAAATAAGGTAAGTGCGTCCCTGACCTAAGCAAGTGCTATTTTAAACACCAGGCTACAAAAACAGGACCATCGCAAACCTAATCAATTTATGAGAACTAACAATTACGTAGTAGGCCTATATCAAATATAAATGCAAGGCAGATGCGATATGTTATTTAAGAACTGAGTCGAAACCGAGTCGAAACTAGTTCGACGGAAAGTTTACAAAGACGTCGCGGTCCTACTGTTCGTGCAGGTGGTCATTCCACCACAGTGGGACAA
The DNA here is from genome assembly GCA_036023535.2 of Galaxias brevipinnis. NCBI lineage: Eukaryota > Metazoa > Chordata > Actinopteri > Galaxiiformes > Galaxiidae > Galaxias > Galaxias brevipinnis. The sequence goes on from JAVQIZ010072898.1 coordinate 11,681, forward strand.
GGACTGAGAAACGTCGTGACCGGGATGCCAGGCTGTCCTTTCCATGGAGTGAGGAGGCAACAAGGCGACATCCGGCGGCAGAGCGCAGTGGTTGGGACGGGGTATAGGGTCTGAGCGTTGACTGTGTGTAGGACTCGGAGGAGGGTGCAGTTCCGGTCATCGCCCGGTAGGCTTGGACGAGTGACTTGAATTTGATGCGTGCTGCCACCGGCAGCCAGTGCAGCGTGTGGAGCAGAGTGGTGTGAGAGAACTTTGAAGGCTAGACGGGCGGCTGCGTTCTGGATGAGCTGGAGGGGTTTGATGGTGCTTGGCTTGGTACGCCATGGTCATCTTCTGTAGAGGAACGATGGCACGTTTCCCCACTGGGACAACTACCAACTGTCTTGTTGCACAGTCAACTGGGGTCCACATGGGATGGAAATGTCATCACACACACACGCACTGACAGGTGTGCAGGCGTGTGTGTGTGTGTGTGTGTGTGTGTGTGTGTGTGTGTGTGTGTGTGTGCGTGTGTGTGTGTGTGCGTGCGGGCGGGCGGGCGTGTGTGTGTGTGTGTGCGCGCGTGTGTGTGTGTTTGCGCTGAACCAACAATGTGTTTGTGTTGAAAAGGGTGGAAAAACAAAGATGGGATTCGCCTTAACATCTTAACATTTTGAAAGCATATTAAATGTCACGAATATCGTTCTTCCTGTCAGCCTTAGATGCGTCATTTCAATAAGGACACTTGATTGAAAGTCCTCTTATTCACTGTATTACAGTAATTTAGCAGCTGGTTCCAAACTCTCGACCATTGAGTCAACTCATTGCTTCACCCCCATTGGTCCTGAGCGTGCTCTGAGCGGCTCGATATCGTGTGTAGAGCGAGTAAAGGCTTTAGAACCTAAGACAATGTCAGTTTCCCCATAAAATAATTGATGTGAAGTGTGTGGACACCGACTGTAGCATCACTGTAAGACTAGTCCAAAGACTGGGGTGGAGTATACTGTAATTATTGTGCTCTTGCTCTCCACTATCAGCCCTGTCAACTGATTAATTTCACAAGGTCAGGGTGCTGGAATAATCATATGGCTGCGAGTCTTTGTTGTAGGAGTGTTTATGTAGATGTTTTTGTCTGATAAAACAAAGCACCTAATTTCCCTGCTCTTGCTCAGAGTATACATAACGTGCTTTATCTGGTTGCCCACCTATTATTCTTGCCAGCCCACCCTAATTTAGAACCGGGTCAGATTCATTAGGTAACCGTTAGTTTAGCCCATAATTGGAACAGTTTTTTTAATGAATAATCCATTACACAATCACAAATGAATCCAACATTAATTGTACTCTTGAATTTCCAAGCAAGCTGAACAAATTCAAATCCGAGGGTGTTGCCTGAATTCTGAGGAGGCACGTATCATTGTGAGTTTGTGAATGTCAGGGTCAGAGTGTGTCTGTCTGTGTCTGTCAGTGTGTATCTGTCTGTGTGTGTCATTGTCGTTCTGTTTGTGTCTATTTGTGTCTGTCAGTGTGTGTTAGTGTGTGTGTGTGTGTGTGTGTTTCATTGTCGTTTTGTCTGTGTCTTTTGTGTCTGTCAGTGTGTGTTAGTGTGTGTGTGTGTGTGTGTGTCATTGTCGTTCTGTCTGTGTCTGTCAGTGTGTGTTAGTGTGTCTGTGTGTGTGACTGTGTGTCAGTGTCGTGCTGTCTGTGTCTATTTGTGTCTGTCAGTGTGTGTTAGTGTGTGTGTGTGTGTGTGTGTGTGTGTGTCATTGTCATTCTGTCTGTGTCTGTCAGTGTGTGTTAGTGTGTGTGTGTGTGTGTGTGTGTGTGTGTGTGTGTGTGTGTGTGTGTGTGACTGTATGTCAATGTCGTGCTGTCTGTGTCTGTCAGTGTGTGTCCCTCCAACCAGACAGGGTGTCACACACATTGTCAGAGTTCATATAGAGCACTGAGATAACACACACACACATACACACACACACACACATACCCACACAAACACACACACACCACACACACACAACGTGCACTCACGGCTTGCACTCACAAAGACATACAGCTACACACAAACAAATTATTGTGCGCACACACACACACACACACTTACACACACATACACACACACAATGACATACATTGACACACACACACACGTGTGTAGATTTAGAATAGCACATGGGAGCAAAGTTGGTGAGCCAAGAGATAGCGAACGTCATCTTTAATGAATACAACTCTTCCTCTGCGTAGACCAGGGGACTCTTTTTCACCCCCCTCTTTTGCTTCCAGGCAATTAATCATTTTCTGTGGACACGCTTTTTATGCAGCAACGATGACCTCCACCATGCAGGCATGCAAGTACACACATCGTGTCAGGGACATCACCATTCCTCTCTCTCTTTTTCACTCTCTCTCTCTCTTTCTCTCTCTTTCTCTCTCTCTCTCTCTCTCTCTCTCTCTCAGCACAGCAGTGCTCACCGTTCTCTGCTGCTCGGCTCATAAAGTCCAGAGACAGAGACAGAGACAGAGGCCTGGGCTAT
>JAVQIZ010072912.1:0-10997 GCA_036023535.2 Galaxias brevipinnis
CAACCAGAAACCAGACCAGCAGTGTCTCTGTCTGTCTGTCTGTCTGTCTGTCTGTCTGTAGAGAGGTGAGACCATACAGCCTGTCTGTCTGTCTGTCTGTCTGTCTGTCTGTCTGTCTGTCTGCCTGTCTGTCTGTCTCCTCGCCGTCCTCCTGGTTGTTAGTCACTCTGTGTAACCTCGTGTGTTCAGCCTGGGTCCCGACGTATAATCATGGGGCGATCTGGACACAGCCCAGCAGGGACGCACTCAAGGCAGGCAGCCTGGCATTAACGTTTCATTGGTTTCAAAGGTCTTTGTGATGGCATGCGTCGCCGTGGGTTACCAAATGCAGCAGTGCCCCGTGTGTGGAATGAGATGTGATACAGAGAGCAGCAGGCCCTGGTCATCTGTCTGCAATGTGCATCCGAGGGGCAGGCCGGTGTATGGCTCAGCTTTGTTGATGGACCCCTGCAGCTTTTTATTAAAATAAAAAATGGAGCAGCAGGTCGATCGTAACATCGCGATGTTAAAAGCATCCGGGCGGACATTTTTTCGAAAGGTCGCCGTGAAACACGGGTCAAATTCGATACGGGTCAGAAGGCATACGATCCCATCACAGCGTTACAGTCATTCATCCAAAGAGACGTACCAAATGTATCCCGTGTGGTCTAGGCTGGGGTGCCGGGTCTGACCGTACACTGAAGGGGTGAGGGGGGGGGGGGGCAGGGCCTATTCACACCTCAGACGTCTAGGACCAGTGATCTGGATCCAGGACGACTTCCACTGAGAGAAAGGAAGCAGTGAAGTTATTCTGCCCTCTGCAGGTGAAAGGACAAACGTGGGCAAAGAGAGCCCAAGTTAAGGTAACTCTTCATTCTTGAATTCTTCGTTTTCTTTCGGATAAATGCGTTGATGGACAACGCTACATCCACAGTTTATTGTCGTGAAGAGAAAAAGCGGCATAGGAGGGCCGATGAAACAAAACATCAACTAATGCAGACAGAGAAAAAGCTCACAAACACAAAGGCACATTCTCATCCCCCTCGTCTTAGCCAACAAAACAAGCCAGCCTTTTTGATGTCCTGTCTATCTGTCTCTGCATTCTAGCGGTCCTGTGCCAATCCCACACACAAAAAAAATCCGCTCTTCCAGCTTCATTTCCTGGTTGTCGGCACCCTCCTCCACCCACACCCCCTCGGCCTGCAGGGCCTGGCACACGCCCACAGCCTGCCAGAGTAGCCCGCGTGTCCCACGACTCCGCGGCACGCGGCCCGCTTCTGCCTCGCTGCCATGACGACGGGAAATGCTCGCCCGGCCTGAGCTGGAGAGAGATCGGTGTCCCAGTGCGGCGAGGCAGCAGCGGTCCTGCCAAAACGGTTCGCTGCCGGCGAACAGGAGGCCACGGTAATGCGCGGCACATTGGATGGGGTTCTGAAGTATTTGAAGTTGGAGTGAGAGTGTGTGTGTGTGTGTATTCTCCTTCCTGCTGGAGTCTCCCTGACCCCCCTCTCTGACTGGCTGGCCGGGGGCCTCTTTGTTAGTTATTCATTAAAGCACTGCCCCCTGGCAAAGTGGGTGCACACTGCGGGAAGTGGAACGCTTCCCTTCTTCCTCTCTTCTCTTCTCTTCCCCCTCTTCCTCCTCTAGCACCATGTGATACTTTACCTCCCGTCACTCCTTCAGGGGCTCTCTCTCTCTCTCTCTCTCTCTCTCTCTCTCTCTCTCTCTCTGAGTTTCTCTCAAAGTCCACTGGGTCCACAGAAGGGGGAGTGGGTGTTTGGGGAGTGAGGAGGTGACCTGGGGAATGTCAACATAGACCTGCACGCTCCGTAGGCTTAGCTGTCTAAACACCGACTCAACACACAAAACGTCACCGGCCGTATGGGAGACTAACGGGCAGACACCCACGCTGCAGTGAGACGTCCCTCACATTATAGAGATGGGGGCGAAAAGGTAAAGACAGCCCAAATAAGATCAAGTCCAGGCTGTTTCCAAAACACTGCAGAGTAGATAGAGGCTGGTTTTAAATGACTGATGAAAGGGCTCTTGAAGTGCTTGGTGGGTTCATTTATAAATTAATGATGGCACATAAACATGATTCCCCAGTCCATGGCACATCTTAGTTAGCTTCATACATACATTGAAAGGGCCTGGGAGTAAAGTTTAAGTCTTCCATTAAAGATTCAGTGCAACTCACTGAGTTTGTTTACTTGTTAAGCATGTTTTATGGTTTGCCGTTGGCCCACCACAGGGAATCATAAACAATATGAAAGATATCAGTTTTTGTGTTACTGATGGTCTCTTATGTGTTTCTAACGGCGACGGCCACATTGTTATGGCTGCTGTGTCCATGGTGTCACTGACAGCGTAAGATGGACTACAACGACCATTGACTACAACGACCATGTCCGCATGAATGAGTAGGCAAAAGCCGGCCTTTCCTGACTCCATACAGAATAACAGAGTGGTTAGGGGAAAAATAGGGAACAGAGTAGAGTTTATGGGTGTTTGTTTCAAATAAGAACATTTTATATAATACCAATGACATTTAAGATCTTGTGTATATTGAGGAAGCATATGTATTGTTAAATGAGCACTGTATAAGAGAGGACCTTTAACGGTAACAGATAACATATGGCTTTTCAACCAAAATAAAAATAACTGCCATCCAACGGACTGATCAGACTCAAACCAAGTGCAGATGGTCCTTTTCCCCGCGCGTGAGATTTTCATTCATTAGTGGTTTTTCCAAGTAAAAACCGTACCATTGAATAATTCCGCGGGTTATGGCAGAATATTCTGTCGACAAAGTGGAATGAAGGGGACAGACAGGAGCGCGTGCGGAGGAAAACCCGCTCCAGACACAGCTGACGCTGCGGAATGTCAAAATCCCCGCAACTCAAGTCAAAGGGACTGATTTCCCCCCTGAGCCTCATGGCTCCTTTTCTCATGTCAGGGTAGAGAGTATGGAAACCTCCAGAGGGGTGTGCTTTGGAGGGGATGATATACGGGATAAACCCTCCTGCTTTTTTTTTCACTACTTAGTTCCTCTGTTTCTCAACACCTCTCCTTCCCTCGCTCAAGCTGTCCGTTTCTCTTTCTCACACTCACGGATTTATCTTTCTTTTTTTCCCCGTCATCCCTTTCTCGCAGTAAGCTACCTGGCAGGTAACCCTCTGTGAACGACCTATGAACAACAGGTGTGGAAGGTGCTGGCAACGTCTGGAGTTACTTTGGGTGTTGTGTGAATTGTACAGGGTGAGAGCAGTAAATTCCATTACGACAAATAGGGGACACGTTCGCCAAAGCCTTGCACACACCCTCACATGACACCGTGCCTGTGTATATGTGTGTGTGTGTGAGTGTGAGAATGCATTAGCACTGACGTCATTGCATCACCTCGCTGCCCTCTGCGTTTAAGCGCTCTGGCGTTCGTCCCGGGACGGCGCAGATTAGGACTCCTGACTTTTCCCGCGGATCCTCCTCCTTTTCCTCCAGTCTTATTCCAGGAGCATCCCACCATGCAGGACTTTACTCTCCCAAGGAAAAGATGGGGAGTCACGTCAAACCCCTATACTACTGTAACCAATACCTTTATAAAAGAAGAACATAATGTTATTCTTACATCTTTCTATTTAGTAATTGATACAGTTTGGCCATGAATGAAAGTATATGTTCCAATGACTTGATATTCCCTTCTAAGTAAACCGTGGATCGCCTTTAAAATGAGGCCTAAACAATCCAAAATAGACCAATAAAATAAATACAGCTACACAACCTCATGATGCTTCTGGATGTTGGTGATCTGTGCCTAAAATGCTGTCAATTACTGTCAATCAAGTGTAATTCAATTAATATTCAAAGCCATGTCAGGAAAAGGATAAGTGCGTGCCGTGTCTGTGAGTCATATCCCCCAAATGAATGACCGTTTGAATTTGAAGCAGCATGTTTTCTTTATTTTTTCTTTAAAAAAAGTTGAAGTACCCTAGAAACAAGAGATAAAGACCTTCATTAAAATCAGCAGCTGCTTCTGAAAAGAAGTGACACGTAGTCGCAGAAAGTGGGAGCGACATTGCGAATTCCCCTCGCGCCGTGTCCTCAAAGGCGAGCGAGCCCTATCAGATCACAAGCTTACACCAAGCCACATCCTGGTGATCAGCTTCCATATCTAGTCGTCACAATCGGCCCGCTCTTGTTCTCATTAAACTCTCCTCCCTTTCTCTCCCTTGCTCTTTCTATCTCCTTCCCACTTTCCCTCTCTAATGCCCTCTATGTCTCTCTTTCTCTCTCTCTCCCTATTTCCCTGTCTAATGCTCTCTCTCTCCCTCCCTCTCCCTCTCTCTAGTTATTATCCTCCTTCTCTCTTCGTCTATCTCAAAGTTTCTCAGTCTGACACTTTACCACTTCACTCCTGGCTTCAAAGGCAAGGTCAGGTTTGGGGAGAGAATCTCACCGGGTTTATGACTAACTGAATGTCAATTGCCCATTCCTCCGTTTGAAATTCTCAGCGTGCCGCGGTGGTCGCAGCAGAGCTACTTTGTACACAGCTCAGCTAGGATTATTTATTTTTCACCCCCTTCTGCAAGTCAGAAATGGCAAATGAATTATTGCACATCCACTCGTACTTGCTGCTGGACCTGCAACTCAAGTCCCCACTTATTTCCTACCTGGAGAAACTAACAGGATTGGTCTGCACAATCGTTTTTAAATGCCCCCAGCAATGCGAGGGGCAGGTATATTTTTTGCACCAAGGTAATCTTCTCTAGAACCTGTAGTCTTTTTAAAGACAACGGAGATTAAATGTTCACAACGGAGATTAAATGTTCACAACGGAGATTAAATGTACACACCAGCCTGGTGTTTTTAAACAAGGAATGCGTGTACATAGAAATAGACAAGCTAAGTCGTTTATTTTCAAGGTGCACAGTCTGCTGCAGCTTGTATCCCTGTTCAGTGTGACAACCTATAACTGGACAGGTTCTATTTCAGTCAAGAAAAAACATGGCCTTGTATTTGTATTTTCATGTGAGCATTCGATGTGGATGACACCATTTCCTTACAACAATCTGCACCTGGAATGTACAAAAATGGTTTCTATGTTTGGTAAGACCCAGCAGTAAATAAAAGGGAGAATCAAAAATGTTTCTAAAAGAATTCCAGAAACGTCCAGGACAAAGGATTAGGTCTAAGAAATTTTTATTCAGATTGCCTCTCAATGATTTTGAGAGACAACTGACCAGGTTGTCATTATGCAATGATTGTAAAAAGGCCTAAATCACATGTTAGGGAAAAGAGAATGCATGTTTAACGACAAAGATAAAGCATTTATCTTTCTTTCTATATATATTTTCTATAAGTATTTTGCTCACAAAGTCATTAATTTAAGAACAGCAACAACAAAAAAAGGTGTGATTGAGGATTACCTTCGAACTCCTAGTTTGGCCGTTATTGCTTAACCTTAAGAAACTCCACCTTGTTAGCATACCGTAATAGCTTGTTAGGTCCCATAATTAAAGGGCTGACATGGGGACTAGATCAAAAAACATCCCTTGATTTCAACTTGTCATATAATAAATACAATTTGACAATACATCCCTTGAGCTAGGTACTAGACTTCAAACTGTCAAAAAATGTAAGATATTATTATTATATTATATTATATTTGAGTATATAAATGGGGTTTAAAGCCTATACCTTGTTCGGCAGCCATTTCAAGTCATTTCAGTCCTCACCCTCACTATGGAGTTGTTTACGCTTTCAAAACCTCATTACCCAGTCTACCAAAACAACCGTGGGGAGTTCAAAACCCAACGGCTTTTTCATTCGTTCTTTTATTATTAGTTGAGTGAATGTTTTGTATGGGTTTTTACCACCGTCTAGTTTATTTTCGGATCCCCGCAGCCTTATTTCAGGAGCGAGACACGTGAGGACCACAGAGACAGCCATACAGGGCTGCGGTTCTCCTCTCCCGTCGTGGTAAAGAGAGTGTCTCTTCTTACGGCTCAGACAGCCCCGAAACATTCAATCATGGTTCCTTGGCGCTTAGAGAAACATATGCCTACATGGAGTCCACTGCTGGCATGTATGCGCGCTCTGTTCTATGTGAGGACGTTCTGTTTACACATAGAAAATGTGAGGTTTACTCGCATTAGAACACATGTACACATACAGTAACTGAGAGACCACCATTGAAAACCCAGTGGGCAGTTTAAAGTGAAACTATTTCACAAGGGAGTTCAAAGTTGGGAGATCTTCATGAAAATATACTGTCATGGATTATGTCAGGTACCAGTCTAGTTTCTGACACATGACCAGGTAAAGGCGCACGTGGGCGTACACACACACACACACACACACACACACACACACACACACACACACACACACACACGGTCACCATGGTCAACCCTCTGTTCATTCCCTCTGTAATCCAATTATAAAGCTTTACTCTGTAAACATGCAGACAGAAAAAGATGGGGCCTTAAAAGGGCATCAAAAGGTTGATATATTAACCTACTAACACCACACTGTTATTTTAAACAGACTGGTTGGTTTACTTTTTATTGCTTTAAAGAGAAAAGAAAAGACAGGAAAATACATTGTCCCAGTTGGATGGGAAAGGATTGTGTGCCATTACACAATCGGAATGAAGGTGCTTAATCAAATCAACAGGACTTACAGACACTACACTGTCGACAGCCAACATACCTGGAACCGTGCAGAACACATCATCCCAATGGCTTTGTTGACTTGGCAGAGAACTATGTTCATAGTAAAAAAGAGAGACAAAATGTGATATCATAACGCATCGATGTGGACCACCAATGAAACTTTCTACCATTTATTTGTTGAACACTCCAGAATGTTTCCCATTGATATTGTCAAAGGATTGTGTAATTATATAACAGTTCAAAAGCTCTCCATGAAGACCATAGGGCAGCCTATTTGAATCAGGCAGAGAGTTTAATAAAGGAGTAGCCTCATCACCATACACTGATATAAACACAATCTTAACCATTCCTCTCTGCTGCATTAGAAAACTGCCCTTAAACTTGTGATTAGGATCCTGTAAAAATTGGCAATTTTAAAATGTATTTGCCCCCAAAACTTCAAGCTTGAACAAATGTACACGTTTGATTATGAAAATTGGGCTTGCTTGAAATTGCCTTTAGTTTTTTGTTCCACCGTGTTAGACATGAAATTGGGGTGGTAACCCATAACGATAGGACGAAAGATGAAGTAAGATCATTTTTGTGCACAAGTGATGTGTGGAAGGTTACTCACGTTTTTATTTTGTCTAAATTGGCCCGTCATAACGCAGACTTCATTCAGGCCTAAATAGTAAAACCCTTCTCAGTTTGCTGTTAGTGCAGAACGCTGTAGCAAGCCTATGTGGGCAAGACAGGAAGTAGGAGAGCACCAATCTTGACATCTTGCATCGGCTTCCTGTGAATTTTAGAATTGATCTTCAGCCATTTTTAAAGTCAGAGCAAGAAATTGATTTATCCCTAATGGCATTACTAAACTTCAGAATGTGCAAATTCACTGGAAAAAAAACTAAAGCAACTATCTTTTCAAATAGTTTCAACAATGACTTTTACATAGCCATCTCAAGTGTCTTTTCCTCATTTTAAATACATATTTATTGAATGAGGCACATGTCGCCTACAAATGATAAAAGAAAGACTGAACTACTGCCCCTAAATATAACTAAACTACAATAGCCTGTTAGCAAACACTATTCCTAAATATAACTAAACTACAGTAGCCTGTTAGCTAACTCATGGTAGTGCCTGAGCATGTTGCGACATGCTACCGCGGCACAACATGCAATGGGTGTGTTAGCATGTCCACACACCAATATGTCGGTGCCTACCAGCACATTACGCCATACCCGAGCAACCAGAGCGCTGTGACAGTGACAGGGTACGGTCTCTCTCAGCAGCCGTTGAACGACTGAGTCACCCTTTGTCTATTCACCCCCCACCCCCCCAGACGAGACATCGAGAGGCCCTCCAACGTGACTGCTTCTCGCCTGTGAAGCCAGGACAATAAGCCAAGTGGGCAATTACAATGATTGACCAGATCCCGCTGCAGCACAGCCCTGCCATCCAGTTTTGGCTCGGCGTTACCAGGGTTGTGCGGGGCACATGGAAGGAGGCCCGGGCACTGGAGCAGATCAAACGAATTACCCCGGGGTGACGGCGAAGAACGGGAGGAGACGAGGGTAGAGGTGCAGGATGTCATGGAAACATCGACGTAGCATTGATCGTGTTAGCTTTGGTAAAGGTGTTCTGGTGTCAAGCTCCCCAGAGGGGGAGAGGAGAGGGTGGTTTGAACCCGGATAGAATTCAGAAACACAAACTGGGCCCGCTACGTATGCACGCCTAATGCCAGGGCATAAAGCACTGACATAAATAACATGTTGTATTTACAAGAGCACTTGACCCAAAATTGGAAGTAAACTAAGGGTTTTGTTGTCGTTTGACTCTGTTCTGTTTTCAGTTAATTTCATCAATGTAATTTCAATTCATTTGTGCATTACAGACCAATCCAAATGCACGCTGTCTAAGTACAGCCCATAACATTTCAAATCATTTGTGCATTACAGACCAATCTAAATGCACGCTGTCTAACTACAGCCCATAACATTTCAAATCATTTGTGCATGACATAAATTTGTGCGGTTTAACTACAGAATGTGAGTCTGGCGTCCGAAGCCGCCCCTCCAGTGTGTCCTAGGCTCAGTCAGGACGAAAGCATTTCAAAATGGCTCCTCACATGGATGTGAAACGAGACAACAACAGACCAGCTCAGTGTCCACGCTGAACACAGGCCGCACGCCAAGCCTGTCAGGATCAAACCTATTAAAGACGCCCATGCTGCCATCTCTCACTGGGACGGCTGTGGTCCTCCGTCAACCCCCAACCGCCCTCACCCAGCCACCGTTCGGACGGGGGGAGACACGGGGGGAGGGAGAGAGGGAGCGGAATGGGATGATGACCAGACGGAGGAGCTGGACACGGATGAGAGATCAAGAGGAAAGGATGGGGAAGAAAGAGGCTGGGTAGGAACGAATGAGGGAGGGAGAGGGAGAGAGGGAGAGAGGGAGCGAGGGAGCGGGTGGCGGATGACCTTGTTAGGAGGCCATGTGACACGATAATAGGCGAGCGTGGGATTAGGAGTCGGCATATAAAAGCCCGGAGCGAACGCTCTCCCGGATCAGCATCTAAGCCGTCACGCTCACAGCTATCAGGGGAGACAGAAGGACCAGCACCCTCTCACCAGCCCCTCTGACAACAGGTGAGGCTAATCTAACATGTAGCCACAGCCATGACATATAGTTACTGCTCCTCCTAACACAGCCATCGCTATGGCTACTACTACTGCTACTGATAGCTGCTACTATTTCTACTTATTTTGCTTGGTTACTGCTACTGTGGCAACTTCTAGTTCTTGGCAACCATGCCTCTATGGTTACTTCTACTGGCGGTTGGCCACGACGTCTTACCCATTGAAAACCATTGCTTGCTGCTTTTTTCGTGATAAGAATGTCTCGCTTGCTGGTTTGTGGTGTTTGCTGATGAAACATGAACACAAAGTACCTGAGTGTAGGAGGTCTGCTGTGACGGGATGACCGTTGATGCAATGCATAGCGTTTTAATCTGATGGTTTTGAATTTAAAGTCACACAGGGATGCAGAGTACTGAAGTAGGGGGAAGTGTAACTGACGTTTAATCGTATTCTGTTTAGAGGGATTTTAGAAAGACAAAACTGCAAACGAGAATTGTGCACCTGTGCAACAATTGGGCGATTAAAACAGCACAATTGTGAAGTTAAGCAATGTCAAAATGTTCAAAGCTAAAGCAGGGGTTGAACACACACGCTGGAGAAACTTCTAGAATGAACAGAAAATGTGTGCTGGGAGGGGCAGACAGGATTGACCTGGGCACGGAAGGTGACCCAATGGTAGGGTCTTCTCCTCCACCGATCTCAGTACGGCTCGTACATCCAATTAGCTTGAATCAAGGCAACTATTCTGAGTCTATCCACTTTGACCACTACGTCAAGCGACGCGTACAGGTGCACCATCTGCTTCCACCCCCCCATAGCCAGCTGATAAGATGACGCAACAGGATTAGGAGTCGAGGCGGTTCGGGGGGTAGAGAGAGTCAAAGAGCAGCGGCTTATGGGCGATAACGCTTAAGGAGATCAGGGAGGAAGAGGAGGGGGACACGGAGCGTCGGCCTGTGGTTCACTTAGTGTCCGATGAAGGTGGTGGAGTCGTGCCCATCCCCTGGCGTTCTCAGAGTGGGATTTATAGACTACTGGGGCAACCCCTCTGGACAGAGACGCCATGCTACCTTGAAGTTTCAAACATCCAGGGCCTATCATGGTGGTCAATGCTACGTTATGTAGACACATTACTATTGCATATTAGTCGAGCAAAGAAATGTATGATCTGACCCAAAGTTTGGCAAATAAACCGTACAAAATTTGTCAGAACGTGGCGTTTTACTAAGAAAGGTGAAACAGTCCAAAATGAATGTAGGGATACTTCAAGGTCAGAAAACAAACCAGTTAAGGCTGACTGATTTATCACACAGGAAAAGAGCAATTCATCCAGCAGGGGTTTAAATGGGGTTAGGGATAATCTTGCAGTTTAGCTTTATCTGGCTAATCTGGCTAACAGGGGATAGGCAGGGATTATCAGAGAGGACATCGGAGAAACAGGCAGTCAGACAGCAGAGAAACAGGCGGTCAGGGCAAGAGACTGGACTGAAGGAATCTAGAAGTTACAGGAGACAAATGAATAACGAGAACACACAACTCAACAAAATACAAAATGGAAGCCCTCAAGGCAGAGGTACTCGATTGAGAACCAGAAACACTTTCAAACACAGCTAACACATCTACTCCCCTCTCTCTCTCTCTCTCTCTCTCTCTCTCTCTCTCTCTCTCTCTCTCTCTCTCTCTCTCTCTCTCTCTCTCTCTCTCTCTCTCTATAGAACACACAA
>JAVQIZ010072948.1:0-16489 GCA_036023535.2 Galaxias brevipinnis
TGGGCTAGGCTGGGCTAGGCTGGGCTGGGCTAGGCTGGGCTAGGCTAGGTCTCCTCTTTTGCCCTGCATCAGGCGTTCTATCAGGCAGCCATTTGAAATGATTGAGTGGCCCTTTGCACTGGTATCATATTGTTTTATTTTCATTCTGCTCTAAAATGATCTTATTATTACTTCTGCTCTAACAAATGCACAGATCCAATGTCTTTGTAAGTAGAATGAGATAAAGTGATATCGAAGAAAGCCATAGAGAAAATGATCAAGAAAGATTGGAATGTTGAGCAGAAGATACATTACGAAGGAATCTCCCTGGTTTAAAATTATTCACAGATTATACAATGAGCAGCAGCAACAATAAGGATGACTCAGCTGTTCAAAAACACACGTTTATCTCTCTCTTTTTGAAATTCATTTAACTTAACTTTCAAAAAGGCTTTAGAAAGCAAATGCCATATTTCCATAATGCTGTTAGGCATTGAGAAAGACCAATCAATAGATATAGATCCCCAGTGCTATGAATTATTAAGAATTATTAACCTCTTACAGGCAAATAATGTTCTTATATTCCCATGTAAACAGAAACGTATTGGACTTTTGATCAGCAAGTCTGGCTCCCTCATTGAATGTGCTGAAGGAAATTAAAGATGGAATCACAAACTAATAACAACAACAGGGCTGCCGTCCAGCCTTCAGAAACATGGCCGATGCTGGGTCAGTGGTCTGGCTCCTAACATCATCCAGCTCATTTGTTCCCATGCAGACCTCCTTTCTCGGTCTGCCTCTACTCAACAAAATGGCAGTACATATAGTAAATTATAGAATTGGCAATACTCTCAGCAATAACCATCATCAAAATGTATTGCCCAATCGAAACTGCATCAGAGCCATAGACAGAGAGTAAGTGAAACCTGAACGGCCATGGGAGCACTCAGGGACAAACACAAACCTCAACTCAAATCCCAACCTCAGGGACAAACACAAACCTTTACTCAAATCACAACCTTTAGCAAGTATGTACTGGTTCATCCCTATATATCTGACTCACCTGAAATGTTGTATAAATATGTATTGTACTGTAAAATAATGTCATATGTTCTATCAAAAGAAATCATATGTTCTATCAAAAGAAACCGCCAGTGTCCTACAGTGTAACAGCTGGTTAAAAACTCCCCAGGGCTGTTTTCAAATGTATAAAGGGACAAGACCTTCAACTGAACTGTAAATGCATCGTGGGTAAAACCTTGGTATTGTTCATGGCATGCTGGTCTTTGCTGTCTAATGTAAACTCAAACAAAACCAAATTGTGTTAGAGGGAATTCCTTTAAAACAATAATTTATCGGCTAATCATGATGCACAAAAATACACAGGACTAAACCATTGGAGACAATCAATACAGTTCCTTTTTTGAAGAATGACTGTGGTTTTAAACATTTTCCAGGTGCATTCGAGAAGCTGCATGCAGCCATTGAAAAGTTACAAGAAGTTTCAGTATTATTAAGAGTAAAAGAGGTAAGGTTTTCATTTACCTGTGTTATCTTTCTGCGATCAGTGGGAAGCCCCCTGCACTATGTAAGGGTCCTGTACAGTGATGCAGAAAAAGAGAGGGAAAGGGAAACAGACGATGGGAGGAGGAAGGGGAAGAGACGGAGAGGTGCAAGAAAGGAGGGGAGGAGTGTTGAAGTGGAATATCTTGATGCAGTCTGAGCAAGGGCTGAATACTGATCAGCTGTTGAGTGATGCTGAGCTGTGCGTGTGTGTGTGAGAGAGAGAGAGAGAGAAAGAGAGAGAGAGAGATATAGAGAGATAGAGAGATGGGGTCTTTTCCCGAAGCGGAGTCCCTTGTGTATCTGATCTGCTCCCCATCCCTGCCCTGCAGCAGTGTAGCCAATCAAACCAACACACACACACACACACACACACACACACACACAGGCATGCTGCTGTCAGCAGAACTGTCCAGGGCTGGGTCAAAGCTCAGAACAGCCTAGACAGACAGAGAAACAGTCAGATAGAGGGAGAGAGAGGAGAACTCTCCTTTTCCCTATAAAGATCCACAATTGGGTCTTTGGTCTGTGAATCCCGTTTAGGTGTCGCCTAACAGATTACAGCTATAGGATATTGATCAATTCAGTGTGTTTGTAGTTTACAAAATAAAAATAACGTTTATACTTAAGAAGGGGAAAAAAAGTGTAAATAATGTGTAGGATTGAATACACCATTTGACATGTTTGAACAGCACAAGCTGCACTAATGGGATGCTGTCTCCTCGCCCCACCAGTGCACAGGCCAGGTCTCCACGCATGTGGCTCAGGGCTGAATAATTCACCAGCATAGCAGGGCTGTCACACCACGCTCCTCCAGCTCCACAACCAGCCGTCATACCCACAGAAGTGCTCACTGGTGCAGTCATCGTTCATATTTTATACTGCGGCGGGTGGAGGCCTTCTGAAACGCTGTGCTACGCTGACTAACAGAACCAGCTACACCACTCACACACACAGGATCTTCCTCTCAGCGCGACTGTCTTTTTCTTTCTCTGTCACACACACAAAGATTTATAATCTGTTGAGTTTAGCATTCTACATAATCAGATGAAGGCGACGGGCTGGGGCTTGGAGTCTAGTAATACAGCATGACTTCACTATAGTCCAGAGCAGTTTAGCTATAGTTGCCCTTTTAATCATGAGATCGATGAGATAAAAATGATCTATTTGTTGAGTCTAGATCCCACTAGAGGAAAATTGTATCTCTACAGAACAAGATGCAATTGGAGGGCGGTCATTGCTTTAGCAGAGCTTGTAATGCAATCGAGATCAACTTTTATTCCTCGGAATACTGCTTGCAAAAAGTCAAGTAGCTAAATTGCTTTACCGTATTATTGCTCTACAAGTGAACTTAGTTAGCAAAGGATCACAACATACTAGCTAACTAGCGAAGACATTTATAGATTTAGTGCAAATACTGGCTAAAAATTAGTTAGCTGTAGCAACATCACAGTGAGATTTTGAACTAGCGAAACAAAAGATCAGAATGCCAATAAGAGTAAGACTGCAGGGACAACTCATTCCTACAACAGCCGCTGTTCTGGTGTACCTTGAGAGGGCGCACCAAGTGCTCCTCCATATGTTTATTGGTTTCACCTGATTCTCGTTTTAGTAATTGATTTTACCCAAGTCTCATTTTATTTAATCTGTTTCTGTTATTTAACACCTGTCTTTTCTGGAGTGCTGACCATGGTTTGTTTGTTGTCTAATAATGTTGTTTTGCTGTTGGGTTATGGGTTTTCCGTAGGCCTACCTGTTCTTGTTTTCAATTAATGACTAATGCCCTGGTGTGATTCTCTATGCATCTGGAATCCTCTTTCGCATTAATTTGGGACATCTCTCTCTTTTCCACAGAGTAATTCAAGTGGGCTTTATTGACCTGAGCCTGACCGGAAACACACTGATCTGACAGCTGCTGTCTGAAAGCCCTCAATCAAAGCTGTCTATTATTCTGCCCTACTATCGCTGAGATACTGTGTAGTTTTTTTCCAGAATCTGCTTTTGGTCCAGCTTTACCTCTAGTCTCAGATCCAGGTTTGATCTCAGATCCACTTCTAATCTCAGGTTCAGCTCTATAGTCTCATCTCTGGTGTTAGTCTCAGATCTGAGTTCAAGTCTAAGGTCCTGGTGGGCAAGCTCAGATTCCAGCCTTTGCCAGTGACACAGCCTTTTCCAGGGATCAGTTTCCAAGAGATAAACTCTGTGTGGCTCTGGGGAGGACATGGGCCTTCCCAGCCCCAGGCCAGATGGTGCCTTGTCACCAGCCACCACTCCCACCATATGTGGGCGGTCTGTAGTCGTGCCATCCCGATAGCAATGGCGTTGTTCGCCCGGCTCTTTTTGGGCAGAATTTGCTCGTTTGGAATCTGACAGCTCTTTTTCAGTTCGTTTAAGGTGGGCCCGGATCCTAAAATAGCTGCGCTCATTGTTATGTTAATGTAATCGGTTTTATCGCTTCAGTTGATTTCACCTGTCTTTATGGTCTGTTATTTAGATGTGGTGTTCTATTGCCCTCTGTCGGATCATTGTATGTTTACTGCATTGTTTTGAGGCGTTTTTTTCTTTGTTTTAATTAAATACATTTATTTTCTTACCTCAGTCAGTCGTTTTTTTTTTCGGCAACCGTGACGATTTAATTTGATTCGTATTTAGTTGTTGTTGCACTGTTATGACGTTTTCGTCGAAGTTGTGATAATAATTTGTCACAATGTAAATACGTTTTACTGTTAAAACTTTAAGACCGGTTTGCTCAGTCCGGTCAGGCCATGCACCCCCACCCCGGACGACTCTTGGTTCGCCGCTAGGAAGGTTACAGTGAATCTAATCAACTTGTTTCAAAATTATAATTGGTGCTTCATTTTTCTTCCACTAGAGGTCCACCGTGTCCACAAAATCTCCCGTTTCTTCTCACATACACTACACTTCTTTTCTCTTCAAGTTGGGGCACACACACCAAACAAAACCTGTAGCACAGACACGACCCCAAGTTAGCCATTTATCCTGGTTTGTTAGGCTTCAAAACATTGTTTTTCAAGCAGGTTTTTGAAATATTACGTTTGACGGTACAAACAGTTGGCTATACAATAGACTGACTGTACTCTTCATAATCTGGAGATCGGTTGCATGACATTTTGTCTGTCTGTTAAATTAGAAACAAAGGAACACTTCCAACCCGATGTCTCACGAGTTGCTTAGAGCCCGCCCCCTGTGGCATGCATGCTTTGTAGCAGAAGATTGCCTTGCCGTGTAATAAGTAGCCCGTTTGCCATTACATGGTTCCCAACCTTAGAACGGAGTATGGGCTGGCATTTGCTGCGCAAAACTGGATGATTTTTTCATGAAGAATATTCATCATGTTAAAAGGTTCTCTACGGAGGAAGCCCATCTATCGTATTGAATAGATTATGAGGATAATCGTTCTCGTCTCTTGCCCTGCTTACTCAAGTTGACCCGGATAAGGGAATGCCTCGACAAGAGCGCACGCACTAAACCCCAAAAAGTTCAAGGTAAGATAGAAGTAAACGGCCCACAAGAAATGCGGCGGATTAGTTTGATAACAGTCTGATGCGAATCATACAATTTCTTTTGCACAATAGGACTGTGTCGCACTCTTTCAGTGAGTCTTTAATGTCCCGTAATTTTGCCACTGATCTACTCAGAGAAAGCCTATAGCCTACAGTATGCCTAAAAAGGCTACCTCGTCCAAAATTGGGGCGGTCGAGATCTTTTATAAACATCAAAGTCTAAATAAGCTGAACACGGTAACAGGGACGCAAAACAATCTTAATTGCTTTTATTAAGGTAATTAAACTTGCTAGAAATATTTAAACATGCTTATGCTATTGTTTGAGTAATATTTGTTTTGTGTTTTCAAAATTATTCTGTTAAGGCTGACATTAAATTGTCTAAGGCCGTATAATGCAGTAATGACACATGCAATAACGGCTTCTGATTTTAAAAAACAACTTTTGATTGTGAGGTGTATGTAAAAGCTGTTGATGAGAAAAAGCTTTTTGTGGGTTTCTGTGCTACGTGTTTGTGTGTGCGCCCCCATTTCTCTGTCAGTTTGTTTCTGTCTCTGGTCCTATTAAGCAATACATTTCCTTCCTAGCGCTGATAGCGACAGATCTGACTAGCTATTGCACAGTGCCTTACCCTGAGCCTTCCAAATGAGGACGCCTGGGTGTAGCTGAGGCTCCCCACAGTCATTTAGGATTACCTCCGCCTTGTCTGAAGCTACAACAACAACGAGCAGTAGTTCAACGTTGTCATTGTACACTATGGCACAATCTTGTCATGTATTAGTGTGGCACCCCTGTGTCAGTCAAGGCCCCTCTCCTAGTTGTCGGCCCTGTTGTTGCAGTGTTTGGTCAGGGTGGAATGTCAGGCAAGACCTTGAACCCTGTTGGGCTCTTTGACACTCCTACACCCTTGAGCTAAGGAAGCCCTCTCCATCTGAGGAACGTTCAGGTGCCAGACAGGGCTGCTCCCTAATCCATGTCACCTTCTACTCCAACCATTCTACGGGACACTTGTTGCTAACTTCCTTTGCATTGACTCGGTCTCTCTCTACCTTTTATCCTTACCTCGTGTCCAGTCTAAATCTCTATCTGTATTCTTGTAACGTCATCCCTCCCTCTCCCCATTGGACTTCTCAGCCCAGTGTGAGTTTAAGTGTGGAGGTGTCAAAGTGGACATCATCTCTCGGTTGCCACGGCGTCCGGTCGGGAACATTCTGGAGAGACCACGCCATGCCGGCATCTCTAGTTGACTTCACTAGCTGGCAGCTGAAGTTTGTGTTTGTGTGTGTGTGTGTGTGTGTGTGTGTGTGTGTGTGTGTGTGTGTGTGTGTGTGTGTGTGTGTGTGTGCTTTACCCAGCGGTTTGTGCTCTCTTCCCTCTTCTTGGTCTGCGGTTGATCATCTTTAAGTGCACGCATGCATATTACTGTGTGTGTGTGTGTGTCTGTGTGCACGAGCACACTTTCCTCTCTCTCTCCGGCCTCTGCGGCTGCACTGCTTTGTCAGCATGGTCACAATTCCAATCATTCCAGCTTTTCCTGTTCTAGCAGCTCGCAAACAGAAGTGATTTTCCATGCTTTGCCCACAAACCAACCAACCAGCCAGCCAACCAACGGACCAACTAACAACATGACCAATGGCTGTGAAGCATATGAAGATGTACACAGAGAGCTGTAGGCCATGGGACAGTCCTGTTGGGTGGTACACCAGGAATTGTAGAAACTAACCAAATGGGAATGTCACAGATATGAATCCACTCAGCACCACAGATTCATGGTGGTTGGTTTTCTTTTTAGCCCAGTTTTAGCTTTGTTGCTGAACTTTAGTGGTTTACCCCTGTGAGCTTTAAAAGCCAGGGCTCAATCTATCTCTTTATCTGTGTCTCCGCCCTCAAAGAGCAGACGCACATATTTATACTTTTCTATGTTCATCATTGTGGAAATTTATATCCACTAATGAAAAACCGCAGACATAACCAAAATACAGACAGAGATACCAAACGGGTATATCAAAGCCGCATATATGCAGACTAAGGGTTTCTTTTTGTAAACCTGTCATAAGAAAAAATAGTGAATGTGGATTAATTAAAATTTTGACAGACAGAATTTAAACATATACACACGCGCACACGCAGTTACTGGTAAGAGAGCTGGACTATTACCAATGAAGGATGTTTCGATGTTGACTCACCCTCTCCTTTACTGCTAACATGTGTTTTGTTGAATGTGTGTGTGTTTGTGTGTGTACACATGAATGTTTGCGATTCAATATAAACTGGTTGGATGTGACTGAAGCCTGTATTAATCTCCCTCAGGAATAAGACAGTATAGATTTGTCCTATAACAGGTTTAGGAACAGTCTAATTGTACTGTACAATCTGTTCATGTGCCATCATTAACTTTGGCATTAATATTACTTTATCATATCTATTTTTATCTTTTATGTCTTTTTTGTTTGCTACACCAATCTTTTCCTTTGCTACACTTTGGAAGAATTAAATTTGTGCAAGGGAAACCAATCTGCTGTCATGTACAAACCATGTTTAAAACACAATTTCTGGCCTATTGGCAACCTGTATGGTTACTTACTAAGCATGGGAAGCAGTAGTTGCTGTATCTTGGTTGCAACTCTAGCTAGGCCAAGCCGCGCTAGCTTAGGTTCCATGTTAATCTGTCATATGAAGAAGATAGACAGACAGACAGACAGATAGACAGCAGAAAAGAACTCTGTTGACCTTTGCTGACCCCACACAGGAAGAGACCTGCCAGCTGCTCTGCCTCCACCTATCTTTCCTTCCCTTATTTTCTCAATTTTCTTTCTGTCTTTCTTTCTTTCATTCATTCGTTCTTTCTTTCTTTCTTTCTTTCTTTCTTTCTTTCTGTCTTTCTGTCTTTCTGTCTGTCTGTCTTTGTATCAATCCCCCTGTTTCTCTCTCTCTCTCTCTCTCTCTCTCGCTCTCTCTCTCTCTGTTCTCAGAACACATCTGTTGGCTTAATGATCAGCTGTGTCTGGCCAGCTTCCTGTTCAAAGGAGAGCAGAGGAGAGTAGCACAGAGTTTGACCATAGAAAACCTGACCTAGTTGTACTTGACATGTATTTCCATCACGGTAAGATCATCTTAAACTGATGGAGTTATACAAAAGGCCATTCAAGTCCTAAAAGGTAGAGGCTTCACAGACGCCGGGATTGTTGTCTGTGGGCAGCTAGGTGTCTGCCAATCTAGACAGTGGTGCAGCCACAGCCACCAGCAAGGTAAACACAGCCATTGTCCACAGTCCCTATGAATCAGCAGCTTTGAACAATGAGCTCCGTGAGGCTGGCTGGGCCTGAGCCGTACAGTGGAGACCGGCCATGATTGATACGAGAACACGTGCGTGTGAAAAACTGGATGTAACACTAGCTGCTGTGTTGCCACTTCAGCGTTGAGTGTGTCAACATTGATTTCACTATCAGTGACTGCTTTGGAGTTTCTCTTGTGTTTCTGATTCTTTGTTTCCACTTTTCAACCTCTTACATCAAGTCTTTCGAAGACGAAGAAATCTTGTCAAAGTGTGTTCAGCCCTTTTTGGAAAACCCCTTATTGTTGCCATATCGTGCCGTTTAGTATTGCCCTAACTGGTATGTCTGCCCCTGAAGGGTGTGTGCTTGGAGTTGCCAGATTGTTCCCTATCTGGGATTGGCTTGTTGTTGTTAATGACCTCTGTGGGGACCAGCTATTTCATGGACCACTACGCCACTATCAAAGACTTGTTTGTGATTAGGCACGTTCCTGCAGGCAGACAAATGATTCCTTGGGAACAGGCTTTCTACTTCTTTGAACCGAGTATTTATTAACATCGGTTAGAAGCCAACCCCCTCATCCATTTTGCCGGCCCGCTAGCCACTGTTTCTGTTTTGGATTTAGTATTAGAATTGAGAATTGTGACCAAAAACATCCTAAATGGAATATAATATTTATATTTGTGTATAGCTGCTACTCATTTTAACTCCAGTAAAGGTTTTTGAGTCTGCCTAATCTAATGTTGCCTGAAAGTTTCAATGTTTCAGATGAATATCTGTCATCCGTCCATGTGTAACCATCTTAACGTGATATTTGAATTCCTTCCTTGAAGAACATTGATGGAAGCTGAAGGGTGATGCCTTTAATACACTTCTGGCACGTTCCTCTCACACAGTATGCAGTATATCTACTGAATATACAACTCTTTGGCAGTGACCACTTTATGGTATTGTTTTAGTTAACCAGTGTGCGATATTGATTTGAGAGACTTTTTTGATGACTAATATGGATTTTTCCATCCAAGCAATCTCCTGTTTGGACAATAGTCCTTTTCATTGGTGACCCAAGCCTGAGGAGTTGGTGACATTGTTGGTGGTGATGACAATATTCACCTTGTCTTGTCTCAAAAGCTTCTTGTCAGAAGGCTATTGATTTGGCAGGAAGTCCTATCAAATTGGTTCAACTAAGCCCTGAGCTGGAAAGTGGCAGAGCTGCACTCCAGATAAGAGACCAGATTGTGTCAGATGCTGTGGGGCTTACACCGTGGTTGGTGATGCTCAGGCTGGCTGTTGGCTGGCTGGCGAGCGTGCTTGCTCTGCCTTTCTACCATTGACAGGTTTGTCTACTGTCTCCCTAACAGTTGTCCAAAAGGAACATTTTTGGAATTTATTTGAACTGTTGAACTAACAACATTTAACGAGTACATATTAGATGTAGCCTTTTTAAGCTTACTTCCGTTCAGGTAGATCTTCTGTTTGTCACCCCCCTTTCCTGTTCCCTCACATTAAGCCATAGCATTAAGCTACGTTAATGACAGAGGGAAGAGCTCATGTGTGCTAATGCTGGCACACACACACACACACACACACACACACATATAACCATACATTCAACCGGATATTTTGATATGGCCAGGTGTATAATAATAATACATTATATTTGAGGGTGCCTTTCACGACACTTAAGGTCACCCTACAATAAAAAGATAAGTAGAAAATCTGTACCAGAAACGAGCGTACAGGAAATAAGGTTGGCAGGCTAGACAGAGCCCTAGTCAGAGGGTGTATGCCTTGTATGGTGAGGGCTTTGGGAGACCTGCTGGGGGCAATGTGTGTATGTATGGAGAGAGAGCTTAGGCCTCTATTGTCTGCTGCAAACACAGCCTGCCAGAGCTACAATCACACTGACTACTGGCCCTAGCTGCAGGGGAGAGAGGCAGTCAGGTTGTGAGGGTGTGTGTTAGGTTAGTGTTAGAGTCAGGGGGAGGGAGGGGGGGGTGGTGAACTAGTTGAAATGAACTACTTGAAATAAATTCATCTTGAAATGCGACAGTTTTCCTGAACTGCAGATGTGCTGTTGGACTGTTTTTCAAGGATCTTTGGTGATCTCACTCTGGCGACGGCTTAATATTTTACAAATGCTTTCTCGGTAGACTGGAGTCGGACGCTGAACTCTGTAGATATATTAAACCGACGACAGTTTCCTTGAATACGTCTGGCATTCAGGCTGGACACTTACTTGACACATTCAATAGTACAGAGAGTGTGATTCAGGGGGAAATACTTGTGTAGGGTTTGACACCAGGCAAAGAGAAAGGCCCTCGCCACAGTAAATGTGTACTGTTTTTTTATGCCATGCCCCTCTCATGCAAGCCTCTGTTATTAGTATGAGAAGGATGTTTGTGTTAGCATGAGCTACTGCATGCAAGGGAAATGGTCCTGGTTTATCAGAGTGGGTAGGTGGGATTGGATTGAAGGGAGCTTTGTGGGCTGTATCATTTCAAAACGCTCACTCTCAGCCTCTCTGTCCAACACTCCTTTAATTATAGGTGTGTCCTCTCCCCTCCTCTCCTCTCCTCTCCTCTCCTCTCCCACCCTGACTGTAAGGGCATTGCCATCTTAAGTGGCCATCTTTCACCATGACCATTTGGCATCGCCATCTTAAGTGCTCGGCCTCTTATCTTGGCTCTTCAGATGGCCTATAGCCTGCGTGGTATGCATGGTGGCATGCCATCAGATGGCTTTATCAGCAGAGGGCACTTCAATGGTAAATGGATGTGTATATGCCAACATTGATAGAGAGACTCAATGAATTCCCTGGAACGGAGGTTTCACAGTCGTTTCAAACTCAGCCACGGTGTTTAAGTGAGATGACGTCCTCTCCAGCAGTGACCTGTGGAAGTGTTGAGGGCTTGTCACACACACACACACACACACATGCTCCTTGTACTGGCAGGCTAGATTTAGATTGAGTCGTTAGGCTATTTTCTGACAGGCCTCTTCGCAGTAGATTCTATTTTTCTGCTTCAGCGTTTTGGTGATTGCTCGTGATCGTGGTTAAAATGTTTTGTTTTGCCTTTGTTTAAATACTTAAACAATCTTTAAAATCGAATCCTCAGGTTCCCTGTAATTGGGGGAATGGCTGGTCGTTCTCTAACCAAATGGATTGTCTTGCCTTCCGACAAGCGTCCCCTTACAGAGAGTCACCCAGCCCAGCTGTATCTGCTGGACTGTCTAGTTGTCAGCTGAGATGTAGGAAGTACAGCCCATGCAGCGCCCACCCTGCTGAGAACACAGGCACTGTCCCCAGTCTAAGGGGTCTGGAGGAGGGGGACACGGGCTCCATGTTCCCTATGCGGGGTGTGCTTGAGAAGAGTGACCTCATCCTCTTCCACGCCCTGACCTATGGCCAAGACTACAAAGGCTTTCCCATGGTGCACTGGGACGTTCCTCAGAGAGTGACACAAATATCCTGTTGATGTCATCGGGAAGCACTGTAAATGTGTGTGTGTGTTTGACTCATGTCAGTGTTGCGTTGCTCCTTGTCAGTACCAAGTTTTTCTCTCCCTCCTTTCCTTTTCTCTTTCTCTTTTCCTTTTCTCTCTCTGTTCTCCTCTTTTTCCTTCCTTCTCTTTACGCTCTGTTCTCTCTCCATGTTCAGTTGTTCAGTCCCTCTCTTTTTGCATCCGCCCCGAAGTCTAGCCATCCAGCTATTCCCGCAGCCCCTGTGAATGAGCCGCAGCCCCTGTGGCTCGCATAGCTCACGCATTCCACAGCCGTGACGCCCCCCCCCAATACACACACACACACACAAAGACACACACACACACACACACAGACACACACACACACACACAGACGGAGAGAAGCCGTTCCGCTGAACAGCCGTGCTTCCATTCACTGACTAGACTTAGTGGTTATGATCACACAGTCATGTGTCAGAGACGGAGGGCAGGTCCCTTTCTGTGCCCGCGGACAATGCTAGGGTTAGGGTTAGGGTTAGGGTTAGGGGAATGCTTCTCTGTGCTCCTGCCAGAGGAAAGGGCCTGTGTTATGTTTTGGCTACAGGAATGTGACCATTGGAATCAGTTGGTGTAGCGGCCAGGCTCTGGTTTTGGTTCTGGGCTGTCGTGGAGATCCCAAACTTCAGGCGTGTCCCCCCCTCCACCTCTCTCATTTCCTTTCCTACGCCCTCCTCCATTTCAGCCTTTCTACTGCACTGGGTATTTTAGGACACCATGGAGGAGCTCTGCATGTCTATGCCTGTCCCTTTGTAACTGACAGAACACAGAGGTCAGAGTTCAGCGGGCCAAGGCACACAACAGCCACCCTCCTCACTATCCTCCTCCGCCCCCTGTGCGTGTAGCCTGCAGTGGGGAGCAGCACAGACACACAGCTGGGCTGGGGCTGCCAACATCCTGCCTGGAAGACGGCCGCTGAAAACACGTACTGGGGTGTTGTAGGTCTGTAGTGACACATGAAAGGACTGTGTGTGTGTGTGTGTGTGTGTGTGTGTGTGTGTGTCTGGAGACTTAGTGAGCAGATTGGGATCAACTCTGTTTCTGAACTACTGCACCCCCAGCTGAGTGACCTGGCACTCTCACACACACATGCACACGCACACACACGCACGCACGCGCACATACACGCACACACACACACACACACACACAGTCAGTCAGTGCAGACAGGTCCTGATTATCCCAGACAGAAGGAGTAGAGGATGACCCAGAGAGAATGGAGGGAGGAGGAGGGAGACGGTTGACAGCGTTGACTGGGGCTGGTTTAAAGGGATGTCTAAACCTATCCACAGGCCTGTTGGCCCACAACGGGTCTGTTCTTTAAACTGCTGCCATGCAATCAGAGGCTGACATCACCCAAAGATATAAGAAGCATTAAAAAGCATGCAAAAACATGAAATAACAGCAAAAAAGTTAAAAACAGCAAAATCATTTGCTCCAGCTTAGTGCTGTTATATAGTAAAACAGTGCTTTTATCAGCATAGTCTGTGGGCTTGTATGTGTGTGTGTGTGTGTGTGTGTGTGTGTGTGTGTGTGTTTGTGTCATGCCTAGTGGTTTGAACCAAGCAACGCCCTCTCCCATGTGGGTACAATGCCTCAGTGAACATTGTTGAATTCTACTGGGATGCCGGACACAGTCACAGAGCATACACAGATGCACTCACACACACACACACACACATACACACACACAATCATGCATCTGTGGCTAGATCTCTCACGGCTTGAATCAAGACAAATGTGCCAGAGTATTGTTTCGACAACACCAGCAGTCAGGACCTTTCAAACAGACAGACACCCTCAAACAGCACCGTGTTGGTTGAAGCTTGCTGCCTTGCTGTGCAGTGCGTGCATTGATCCGGCCACAACACACACACACACACACACACACACACACACACACACACACAGAGGCCCGTTATACAGACACAGAATTGTTTGTAGATTTGCATACACACGCACACATGTCTCCCCGACTCCTCTGAACAATCCTGCCAGTCTCCAACCAGACAGACATGTTGGGCCCCTTTCTTCTCCCACTTCCTGCTTCCTGTTGTGGCCGAGCCAATCCCAGGGATCTGACCCTGTTCTCTGATGACACTGGCTCTCTTATGCCCACACAGCACAGGGCTCATGTGCTTTAGCATTACTATGCAGCTATTCACATTGACCTTCTCCTCTGGACGTGGTCTCCGTATATCTCAGAGGAGTGGTTTGCCTTAAGACGTTCACTGTTACATTTGATCCTTCAGAGATTTGTAACAGATCAAAGCTTTTCAGAACACGTTGTGAGCCTTTGTGTTTGAACAAGACAAAGACTTCGGGTTAGCTTGAAGAGTGCCACTTCCAAAGGCATCGTCCCATGTCCATTTGCTGGCGCCTGCTAAAAATGTTTTCCTCAACTAAAGAAGTCTCTAATGGTGAATTTCCTTGCTAAATGTCTCATGACTGTCATCTAGAAGTCTGTGGATGAGTGACGAGTAGCTTTTCAAGGCCACCACAATTAGGAACAACAGAATGCACCACAGTAATGAGAGAGAGAGAGAGAGAGAGAGAGAGAGAGAGAGAGAGAGAGAGAGAGAGAGAGAGAGAGAGAAGAGAAGGGAGCTGCTGATTTGCCCCATGGCATCTGAAGTCTGAAATGTTACATGTTCATAATTAGACAAGATTGCGTCTCGTGATCTTTCTCAATTTGAAGTTCAAAATGTGCCGTGTTCTATGATGGATGTGTGTGTGTGTGTATGTGTGCATGTGTGTTTGTAAGATGACACACTTGAATTCCAGCTGCCTATTCTCACATCAAAGGTTACCTTTCAATGGGGTTTGTTTCCTTAGTGGCAATATTTTTGGAAATGGTGCTATTTTCGTATAACTGTTAACCTCATGTGCATGGTTCAAACACATAAACACCTTCTGTTTCTCCCTCCCTCCCTCCCCTCTCATTTCTAGTGACCGGTGCCATGAAACTGAATCCTCAGCAAGCTCCACTATATGTAAGTAAACGTTTCATGTGTCTCTTCAGCAGAGTTCCTTTCAAACACAGATGAGCATGCGGGAGCAGGGAGCAGGGAGCAGGGAGCAGGGAGAAGGGAGACGTGAGCTCAGACTATCTTGTGCTTTGACTCGAGAAAATGTGTGTGTGTGTGTGTGTGTGTGTGTGTGTGTGTGTGTGTGTGTGTGTGTGTTTCTCTGTGTGTGTGTGAGCTTTAATGTATGTGGAAAGTGAGAAGAGAGCCAAAAGGATGGTCTGTATGTGTGTGTGGGGGGGGGGGGCTCATGTTACTGTTGTCTATATGCTGCGTGAGTGAGAGTTATCTGGAACATCCACGTGGTCTATTGTTAGCCACTAGTGTGTGTGTGTTTGTGTGTGTGTGTGTGTGTGTGTGTGTGTGTGGCCTGTAGGGCAGTGGGTGGGACTGGCCTTGGGTGTTAAATATGGGTCTCCTTTATGGCTCATTTCCATCAGTCTACTTCGGTTCAGTTCAGGTTGTTCCACGGTCCTTTTAGCATTTCCATTGGCAAAGGTTGTGGATGCTACGAAAAATCATCATTCCGTTTGGTCTGGTGTTGTGTAGACGGTTGCAAAAACAAAGCAGCTATAACGCCAATTGTATCATATTTGATACATGGGTTTTTGAGGCCTCTACATCATCCTCACAATCAATATGTTCCTGGTAAACCAGTTGTATGCAGTCTGATACATGTTTTTTGTCCTGTGGTGGACTTCGGGTTAGCTTGCACTGTAGGCTGTAGGGGGCCTTTTGAATGCCATATCCAAAATGGGACTCTTGTGCTTGTGCAAGGAAGTCTTTGCGAATTTTGAAAACGTTACGGAAAGAATAACATTTATATTATTACTAATGATTCAATATGAATATTAACGGTATTGAAGCAACTTATAATTGTTTAATATTTCGTCCCTTATTTTAAAGTAAAATTGTGTTGAAAATGTGTGCATCAATATGATACAGCAGGTGTATAAGGTAATTTACATATAAATCGCTCAGTCGTCATTGTGTTGCATTTCATGATGCAATCTGCATTATGCCTACCACAATGCCGACATGCACTCTTTTGATTACTTAATTAAACTAATTAAAGATTGAAGTATCATCTTAAGACATATTTAGAGTGGACATTATGACATTGGTGTGATCAATAAAGACCATAAATGCCTGATGAATCAAATCAAAACATTTCTAAATGATAAAAAATCAATTGAATAAACATTTCAGTTTAAAAAAAGTTTGATTATTCTGGCTATTATTTGATGTGTCAGGCTTGACAGGGTTAGGACAGGAATGAAGAAAAAAAACTGCCACCAGCTACATGGACAACAGCTGGTGGATCATGGCAACAGTTGCAGCAGCTAACAATAGTTGCTGATATGAAACCATTGTGACGAAAAGTTACGAAAGTTCCTGTTTCCGCAAGAGAGAGGGAACTTCTTCCTGAAACTTGCCTCTGTAAAATAGCCTACACACTAACGAAGGGTGTTTCACATCCAGACATGGAGTGGGTAGAGGAGGGGGGTCCGGTATGAGAAAGGAATATGGGTAGCAAAGAATAGGAGGGAACGGAACGGTTATTTTGAATGTGTGTGTGTGTGTGTGTGTTTGTGTGTGTG
>JAVQIZ010072952.1:0-29182 GCA_036023535.2 Galaxias brevipinnis
AGAGAGAGAGAGAGAGAGAGAGAGAGAGAGAGAGAGAGAGCGCAGGACGTGGTTATGAATATATATCACCATGGCTGCCGCTGTCGCCGCTGCTGACAAGCTGCTCGAGATTAGAGCCAGTTCCTACAGCTACTGTAGATCCACTATCGGTGTATCTGATCAAACACATCCCTGTTATCTAGCCCAGAGCCGGGGATCCGGGCCCACACACTCTCAGATGCGCTCAGTATAGCCTACATTTGTTTTTACGCATAGCCTCTTTGTAAAAGGATTCTGCGGTACTGGGCCGTGTCGGTCCGCTGTGGTGTTCTGTATAGGTCCGTAGGACGGGGATCACACCTACAGGCTGAAAGCTGGAATATAAACAACTACTGATCAGTTTTGTCTTGAATATTGCATTGTTATAGATGGGATTAAGTCATGCAAAGCAGTGCTGCAGCATAATGCAGCTGTGCGTGTGTGTGTGTGTGTGTGTGTGTGTGTCTGTGTGTGTGTGTCTGTGTGTGTGTTTATAGGTTAGCTAAGCTGCATAGAACAACATCACAATGACACCCAAAAGCGGAATACAGGTCGCAATAATAATAAATGCAATGGAATAACATAACAATAACGAAACAGTTATGATATTGCATGCCTTAATAACTTCCCCAGTAAGTGTGGCTGGCATAGCCGCATGTGGTGCAGAGCGCGAGAAAGAGAGAGAGTGAAAGACAAATGTGTAATGGAGTCATGCATGCAAAAATAGAATAGGGAGACGAGAATATATAGCATGCCCTTCATGTACCGACCTGTCGGCGATTCCAAGCCCGCTGTTGCGTACCCCGATGAGGCAGGCGAGGGGGAGGAGGAGGCGATGGGGATGGAGGTGGTGTTCCCTGGTTTGGGGCACTTCTTGGAAGATTTCTTTTCTTTCATCCAGGGGAATTCGTGTGCCAGCGGGCCGACCGAGCCTGCAGTGGCCGTGGCAGGGCCCTGATGGTGGGGCTGCTGCAGCAGCTGCTGCTGCTGCTGGGAGGTACGGAGCTGCAGGCCATTGGAAGTCCTCTTCTGGCTTCTTGGTCTCGCCTGGCTGCTTGTGCAGGGGCTGAGGCTGGGGATCGTGTGCTCGAAAGGAGGAGGAATTACTGTCGAGTCCTTGATTGATGAAGTTTGAAATGACTCCAGGACAGCGGGGAAAGACGTCAGGCACTCAGCGAGGGACGGCTGGCTGTTTATGAACCCTATCTCCCTCTCAAATTCAAAATTCATTGCTTCTCCTCGGTCCGCGAGCGCACGGCGCGACCAAAAAAAGAGCAAAAAAACAAAATAACAAAAAACGCGTAATCATTAGCTCGACCCGCAATGGCGTGTTTGCGGGCTTTAATAATTGTGTATATTGGTGATATTACTAGCGTATGGGGACCTTGGTCTGCTATACTGAAGACTATGGGCGAAATTGCAGCCAATTCCTGGTCATGTGACCAATAAGAACCAATGGAAACGCGGGCCTGGTGGATGGAGAGCGCATTATTTTCCAGCAAACGCTCAAAAATATCAGAGGATATCGGTATTGTTTTGTGCTAGCAGGGGGTAATATTTACGATAATAAAAAAACGAACGTGTTCGGTTGCCATGTGTCTCTGTTTCTCTTCTTACTGTGTCGCGTGGGAGGTTTTTGAGCGTGGGGGCCTATCAAGCCAAACAATGGAGAATCCTCTCGTGCAGAGATTTTCGATCCTGGTGATGTAATGATGTGATATTAGGTGAATGTATCGAGTACATTTACAATATGGCAAACTACGTGTTTACAAAAGTGACTCATTAATCTTATAAAGTTTGACAGCAGCGCCAGCCTCGCCAAGGTAAAAAGAAACTTGGAGCCCATCTTAGATATATTCAATGTCCAAAGGAGATGTAGTCTTTCTCCAGGCTGAGAATCTTGTTTAACGGTTTTCTCGGCACTAGCTAGTGCCAGCATTAAGCAAAGCAATAGACATGGTTGACCATAGGCTATTGGTAAAGTAAATGGTTTAATACATTAAAGGATGGAGCGCAGAGAGGGAAGGACCTAGTTGTGTGTAAGTTTACACGTTTTAATTTCTATGCTTATTTTATGATGGCATGTGTGCCTAATATATAAGGGCTATTGGTTGGGGTGTGTATGTGTGTATGCGTGTGTGTTGGAGAGAGAGGAAAAACATATAATTCTAAAAATAATGCCCCTGCACTAGTTGGGGGTCACTCCCTTAGTTTAAAAAAAAAAAGAACGGTTTGTTTAGTGAGCAGACTGAAGAAAGTTCACCGTGAGGTCGAGTCGTACAACTGGGACTCCTGACACAAATATGATTCAACCAAACTCAATGGTTAATTTCAGTCCCTTCTGTTTCTAAATTCATGCTTATTAGTCTTTCGTTGTTCCTTAAATGGTAGTTAGTTATTAAAATGAACTATATACAGTTAGTTGATTTTTTTAAACTTTAAAAAAGGAATAGTGAGCCGTTGGGATATTTTCGGAGAACCAAAGTAGCCCGTGTGAAAAAAAGAAGTGCGGTGATCAATCTTTACCACGGCATAGCGCGTGACAGCAAACGACCTTAAGAATTCTTCCCTTTCCTTCAAGAACTCAACAAAGAAAATTCTTTTTTCCCTTCTCTATCAACTAAACATTTATATTATCTTTAAAAAACCGATTTATTTACTAAATGAATAGCAAAGCATATGCTCATTCGCTGCAACCGTTAATACGCTCGATATTAATTAAACATTAAAATATATATAAAAAAACATCTAAGATAGTGTTTTGTCCATGTCAAAGCATGGGGGTTGCCTCTGGCTAAAATAGACAAAGATAGAGAAAATGTGTGTGGGAGTTTGTTCCATTTAAAGCTAAATACAAAGCGCGGAGTGGGGAGGCCGCTGCGCTGTGGGAAAGGCGAAAACTCCTCACTCACTCTCCGGCCAGAAAGAAGCTGAGTGAGCAAAACAACTTGGTAGGATTTCCCAACATCAACGATTTCTCTGTCAATTCATATTATATCGGAACATGAGTTTCAATTTTGATGAGAAGCGAATCTTTTTTTTTTTTTACAGGACGGGGGCATTAAGGTTTATTTACACCCTGAACAGGCATGTTAGGACTTTGTGATTTATCGACTGATACGTAATGCTTTCCATTTCAATTTCTAACCTACTTTTTCTAATGCTACGTTAAATGTACATGTATTTATTGGTTATAGTTATATTTTAAACTAATTGGAAAAAAAAGTGTTTATGATTTTAACAACATCCAAAATACTATTGTACTAATATCTATTTTACTATTTAAACACTGCACGTGTGCTAATTTGTCATAACTGATATATTCATACAAACAACAAGACTCTTGATTCTCCATTCTATTATTAGTTTTCCAACTTTCGTGGTAGCAATTGTTGTAGGTAATTGTTTAGCCTACATCCTTCTAGACTTTTATTTGCTGACGTGTTGGATTAATGGTAAAGGTAAAACTGCAGTATTTTTTTCATGTCCTTGTTAACACTGGAAACACATATTTTGCTAATGAGCATCATGCCATTGTATCCAGTCTTATGGACCGTTTTCTCAGACCGCTTTTTCCAAATGCTGAAGCTGTTTTATATTTGTTTATGAGGTCATAAATTATGTTCAATGTTTCCTTTCCCACTTTTCCTCTTTTATTGCTTGTAACTTTAGCTGTGATCTAGCGAATGTATTATTTATGGCTCTGAGGTGACTTATGTTCTGAAGTCATTTTCTAAACTGTTACTTGGCAAGCTCGAGGACGTGTGTTGGCCAGGCACCACGTGACTCGCCAAGGCGCAGGCCCCAGGGTTTTTCAGTGGTTTGGCACAAACACGGGGAAAGATAGAGCACATGCTCCCAGGAAGTTTAGTTTGTTTGTGTGAGAGAGTGTGTATGTGAGAGTGTGTATGTGAGTGTTTGTGTTTGTAGGATAGAATCGCTTGGGCACATGCGCTCTCTTACTAGCCCACTTTAATAGCTAAAAGGTCCTTGTTTTGTTTTGCTTAAAAGGTGAAAGGACCAGATAAAACTGAATAACATAACATTTTATTAAAGAATTGCTTAACAGACAACTCTGGACAAGGAAAAAAAAGTAGCTACAAAGGACAAAATAAGTTTTGTCGAAAAGAGTTCAGCTAATATTCTCTAATTCTCGACTATGCACAAACGGTGCGAATTTGTCCTCGCGCCCTTCCCTGTACAAGTCAAGACATTTATGTACAAGGGTAACATAAAACTACTTATTTCTAAAATACAATAACTAAAAATGTAATTCGGTACAATGACAAGAACACAACTTATTTTTTTATAACAGGTAAATACTAAAAAAGTACATTTTTTCCTTGATATAAATACACGGGGGATAAATAATACAAAAAAAAAGTCTTTAAACTTGCTATAACAAATAAATATATATTTATGAATGTTCACTTGAACACACATTGTGAAAGACACTGATTGGAGGGTCTTCCGGTTTAAAATAAGATTTATTTTGTTCCTTACCCATCAAAATGTAAACTCTAAGTGCAACAATGATGCCCAGACGAGAAAGCATTACGGCAGCTCCGCTTCCGGACACGCATTTTGTTCAAATATACCCTGTTTCCACGTTAAGTCAAAAGACATGAGAGAGAAATGCGGGATTTTCCGCATTAGTGTAGGCTAATGTAAGTGAGACCTCTTACAGATTAAGAGAGAGAGAGAGAGGGAGAGAGAGAGGAGGGAGGATGGGGGAGTGGGGATATGGGCCTAACATCAATAAAAAAAAGAGTCATTTGCTCTTTTTTTTTTACCCTGTGTCGAGAATGTGCTAAAAAAGAACTTTCAATCAAGAACAATACTCCATATCTGTATGCCGTCTTATGGTTTAGATTCGATGTTGCTAAGCTACCAGTGTCTGCCAATGGGAATCGGCTTAGCATGGCTGTGAGGGCGCCTCAATGAAACATAGCTTAGCATCGCTATCAATGTATTTCTATTGCGTTTTTTTGGCTAAGCTTAGCCTAGCTATTCTTCTCGCCATGTAACCATATGGGGAAGAGTGTGTGTTTGAGGTTTGTGTGAAGAGATGCGGTCTGTGCTGGGAACCTTTCCTTACCCTAAAGACACATGGACGGACAGTACCAGTAGCCAGGTTTCCACAACACAAAGTGAATTTTCCAGGGCTAGCTATTGAGCAGACTCCAACAAGTGACTGACATGGTGAAATAACCATTCCAATCATCTCTGTATAGGGCAGAACAATTCTACTATAATATTTGATTTGTTTTTTTGTTATGTTTTTGTAAGGGGAAAAATAGAAATCTATGAATTATGAACTAGCCCTTTTATGGCCAAGCTGTTGAACCCATACTAAGGACGAAGGACAGTGTGTTACCGGGACAACAACTAGGAACACATGGAGGTCATACAACAGGAAGTGACTGAAAACAATCCAGTGGTTTGCTTGCAGCTATTCAGAAAGAGCTAGAGAGAGAGCTTAGTGAATGGAGAGCTTGGGTGTGGGGTCAGGGGTCAGGGTAGTAGTAGTAGTACTGTGTTTGTGTGTGCCTCTTTTGGGGCCTGCTAGCATTAGCTGCGTGGGACGGGCCCTGGCCGTGGTTACCGTGGCGACGCGAGGAGGGACCAGACATAACTCCAGCACGCTGACATAACATGTGTGGGCCTGAGTCAGCCGGGCCCGCCGCTCATAAATCCACCTCCTGTTTAACAGCCCATTAAGAACTCCCAGCACTATTTCATTACAGCGTCTGGGGAGGAAGGAGACGAGGAAGAGGAGGGGCAGGAGGAGCAGGTTGAGGAGGAGAAGTAGGGGGCTTTTATAAGATGAATTTAATAATGTAAACAAATGCGGTTACTAATACGTACAATTTGAGGGGGCGGGAGGTTTGGGGGATCTCTAAAAGAGAGAGAGAGAGGACCAGACGTTTGTGTTTTTTCTCATGAACCCTTGGCAAGAAACCACTGGATGGTCTGTTCTCCGCGTTCCACCCCTTTGCAGTGTCCCAGGGGTTAGTATATTCTGTCAGCCTCAACTCAGCTCTTGGTTTTGTTTTTTTATAGTTTTAGTAGTTTGTTGTTGTGGTTGTTGTTGTTTTTGCTGTTGCTGTTTATCCAAACCTGCTACAGGTGAGTTAGCTTGGGCGCTTCCTGGATTCTTCCCTGAGAAGGATGGTGTGCGGCCAGCTCTGTGTAGGTAGGGTGGGGGTCGCAGGGCACGTGGTGCTGTTGCCCTCCTGACATCTGGGGGGCGCTGTTGTAGTCCATGCTGGCCCCCTGGTGATGGGGTCCGGGGGGCAGGTGGTTGAGGCCGTACATGGAGGGTCCCGAGCCAGGCATGGTCTCCACGTAGCCGCCCCCCACGTACACGGGGCTTCCCTGCATGCTGGGCGTTCCGTAGCCGCCCCCCACCCCCCCGCCCCCACCCCCACCGCCCCCGTTGTTGGCCTGCACCAGCCCGTGGTGAGGGTCATATTCGGGCGGGGCGGCGCCGTACTTCTGCTGGGCGGGACATCCCTTCATGCTGCTCTGGTAGGCGGAGGGCATGGCGTAGGGGTTGGGGTGGGGTTTGGGGTTGAAGGAGGGCGGGGAGGGGGCGTCGTAGCTGCTGGCCATGGAGTGCATGGAGTTTAGGAAGGCAGCGGAGGACTGCATGGTGAGTGGGGGCGAGCCCGTGGGGGAGGCTCCGCCCGACGACGAGCCCAGCCCCTTGGACTTCTGGTCCTTCTTGTACTTCATGCGGCGGTTCTGGAACCAGATCTTGATCTGCCTCTCGCTGAGGTTCAGCAGGTTGGCCATCTCCACACGGCGCGGCCGGCACAGGTACCGGTTGAAGTGGAACTCCTTCTCCAGCTCCACCAGCTGGGCGCTGGTGTAGGCCGTGCGCGCTCTCTTGGAGGCAGCTGAGGAGCTGCCCGGGGGACTCTTCTCCCCACCACTGCTGCTCTCCGCCGCTGAGGAGACGGAGGAGAGGAGAGAGAGAGAGACGGAGGAGAGGAAGAGGAGGAGGAGGAGGGGTGGGAAATAAAAGATAATTAGCCTACTGCAGAAGGAAATTGAAAGCATTGGTTTTGTTAATAAAGCAGTGGGCAGCCCAGGCCGGTTCTCCTGGATATTAGTCGTCAACACTTCATAAGCGTGTCAGTTATTAAGAGCCCAGCTACACTGACCGCGCACAGGCAAATTGCATCATGGGAAGAGAGACAAAGCCCAAAGCAGAACACAGGCTGCCAGGCTACACACACACACACACACACACACACACACACACACACACACACACACACACACACACATACACACGTATATATACACATACCTACAGACACACACACACATTTATACACATACCTACAGACACACTCACACACACACACACACACACATACACATTTACACATACCTACAGACACACACACATACACAAACCTACAGACACACACACAAACACGTATACCTAAACACACACACAAACACACAGACACACACACACACACACACGTATACCTACACACACACCCAAACACACACACACACACACACACACACATACACATACCTACAGACACACACACACAGACACACACAGACACACACACTGTTTTCCAGGATGTTGACACACTCATCTAATGTGCAATTAATGTAAATAAATTGATGTGTGTGTGTGTGTATGTTTGTCTTTATCAACATTTGCTGAATGTAATAATCTGTGACATGCCGTAGTAAACAGAGAACACATCCTTCTTTCTCTTATCTGCACAGAGAAACAGCCACATCATGTTGATGGAACGGACCCCACTGCCTGACAAACCGTCACTCACATCAATGGCCCCTGTTTTCTAATGCAATTGTTTCAAATGCTCATCAATAAATATGTGTGTCTGTTTTTATTGATGTGTCAGACAAATAGAGATTCCCTCTCTCTCCTATGGAACATAGATGTGTGTTATGGACTCTCTGTGCTCTGTTCTCCCCACAGATAATAGTGTCTACTATGTTCAGCAATATTGTGTTTTTAGGAGGTGTGCGTGTCGGTGGGGGTATGTACGCTCTGGAATAGATCATTATATTTCCTTGGTACAAAACTATTATTTGGATCTGCCTCCAACCTTGATGTGATTTTTATGTTCTTAAGGCTTGAAAGTTAAACTATTTATATTTTCTGTATTGTTGTGGATTTTCTCGGTGGAATTGTTGTTCTGCTGTTATCCCCTCATAGACAGATATACAGTATATATACACAGAACCCTCTGCTGTTTGTCCCCTCATAGACAGATATACAGTATATATACACAGAACCCTCTGGCAGTGCTTTAACCCAGGCAAAGCAGTGGGAAACACGGTCACTAATTATAGTTAGATAAACAGAGGAGTTCTTCTTATGTGCAGCCATTTCAAAGGGATGCGGAGGAAAAGGCAGGGCTGAGGAAGAGGATGAGGAAGAGGATGAGTTAGGGAGGGTGGGGTGTCACACACCGTTAGCAGAGCTGGCGCTGGGGGAAGAGTTTTTTTGTTTGGTGTTCTGTCTCGACTCCTTCATCCAGGGGAAGATCTGCTTGGTGAGGGTGGGGTTAGGGGCCAGCGAGGAGGAGGAAGAGGAGGATGAGGAGGAAGAGGCCGTAGACTTGGCGGCTGCCTTGGCAGTGGAGTTTCCTCCTCCTCCTGCTCCTCCACCCCCGCCCACCCCGCTCCCCCCCGGCTGCCCGGAGCTGCCACTGCCTCCCGTAGGGTGGGCTTGGTTGAGCGGCGGAGACACCTGGGAGGGTGGGTGGTGCTCAGGTGGCAAGCTGGGTCTCATGCAGCTGCCGCTCAGCTCCTTAGGTTTGGCATGCTGCTGCTGCTGCAGGGGCCCGCCTCCGCCCCCGCTCCCGCCCCCGCCCAGAGACTGCAGGGAGCAGGCCGACCGCTGGTACTCTGCCTCCAGGTGAGCCCCGGACTGGAAGGCCGCCTGCGGGGCGTCATAGCCGCCGAAACCGTTGGCCCCTTGGTACGACGAGTAACCTCCGAAAAGCGTCGAGGAGTTGTCGTAGTAGGTGGTTTTCTGCATTTCCAAACGAAGTGGCTTTCTCTCGCAGCGGCTACCAGGGTCCTTGAGACTTGCTGGAAGACCATTGGCACCCAATGTCACGTGACACGTTCTCTCCCTCCGCCTCCTGGAAGCTGACCTGAAAGGTTAGGAGAAGCACATAATGAGAGAGGCGCCAGATAAATCCATCTTCTCCCCCTGAAAGGACCCGTGACATGAATAGGCTTCTTCTCACTGCGGCCTGCAGATGCTCAAATGTCAGGCAGTACTCTCTCTCTCTCTCTCTCCCTTCCTCCCCCTGTTTCTATCTCTCTCTCCCTCTGTTTCTATCTCTCTCTATCTCTCTCTCTCTCTCTCCCTCTGTTTCTGTCTCTCTCTCTCATTCTTCTTATTCTCTCTGTCTCTCTAATGTTCTATCTCTTTGTTGTTCTCTATCACCTTCACACTCTCTTTCTTTCTTTATCTTTCTATTCCACACGGAATCGTTTCCAACATTACAAAATTCCTACATCAATTATAAATACAGAGAGAGCTTTTGTTCCCTCTATTAAGAGTAAAGAATCTCTCCCAGCAATTAATTTATGAGGCTCATTTGGAAGTTTACTAACGAAAAGAACAAAGAGACTAGAGAATAATTACATATCTTCTCATGCTAACGTTACGATTATGAAAATATCTTTGATTTTTCACTTGTTTTTGGCGCAGTTCTGATAAAAATTTCCTTTAAATTTAAAGTTTGGCCTTTCTTGTTAACTGCTTTATTTTAATAACCAAATATTTTGCACAGACAGATCTTTGCTTTACTTATCCAACCCTAATTTAGCCTAAACAAAAACAAACAAAAAAATCTTAATTTACGCACTCATCCTGTGAAAATGCAATGTAGGTCTCAATTTTATAACATGTTTAGTCAAAATAAATGTTTCAAATATGTATTCATTTCAAAGTTGTAGCTGGTCGTAAAGCCTGTAGGTTGACTGCTGTAGGAGGGAAATCACTGTTCGTGTTCTATTTCCTGCTTGCTTCTCTCCGGTTACACAGAAACGTATTTGGTCAACATTTAAAACCAGACAAACCAGGCTCTTCTATATAGGCCATGTTGCTAGTTCCCAAGAGAAAGAGAGAGATGAGATAGAGACCCCGGAAGCGTCAAGGGGCTATGATTCATTAGGGTCGCGCGGCCAAAGAGCTCTATCACGGCCCTCTTCCAGAAGAAAAAATTCCCCCAGCAGATCGAGCCCAGACCTCCCTATCTCGAGCTAAGCGCTGGGGTGGCCAAAAGGCCAGCTCGAGAGGCCCCTACCAAGCACCAAGATGCACCTGGCATTAGTTTCAT
The DNA here is from genome assembly GCA_036023535.2 of Galaxias brevipinnis. Lineage (NCBI taxonomy): Eukaryota > Metazoa > Chordata > Actinopteri > Galaxiiformes > Galaxiidae > Galaxias > Galaxias brevipinnis. The sequence continues at coordinate 10,380 of JAVQIZ010072952.1, forward strand.
TCGGATGGTACAGGATCAAGATAAAACGTTGGAAAATTGTTTTTATGAGTAAGACTTAAAGAATGGCATCTTCCGCATATATTTAGGTCATTGTTTTGTTCTGGAACCCAAACCTCGGTCACGTACAATTTAAACGAGCAATAGGAACAAAATCATGTTATTGTTTAGTTCTGTTATTCTATTGGTTTATTTTCTACTACACTGCAGGATAAGCAAATCCTATCAAATCAACAATAATATCGTGGACTGATTGTTATGGTTTTCCCATAAATTATTGTATTTTATTTTCATTATTATGTTCTATATCATATTAGCAGGCCTCAAATTAATTTGTGGCCCTAAGTTTAACAATTAACATTTTATAAATGTATTTTGGACTAATTTAGCTTGTCATATCCTACTTAACCAATAGCTAGAAAAAATATCTGGAAATATATTTCCGTTTTGAAGCGGCACAGGCCTATCCGCGCATTAATCACAGACTATCGCTTACATTTTGGATGAGTGCATGTAACCTTAAAATTAGTCTAGATAAAGCCATGGTTTTGTCCTACTTTAATTTTCGCTTTTGCTTCAACAAAAAATTTAAATGGAAATAAGTAAGGGATTTTTTATATTGAAATATGCTAATCTGTAATATTCATATGTAAGTTAAATAAATCAGATGGTACAAAAAAATGAGTTGTTCCTCAAAGATATTGTTTGCCTCGCGCAGCTTAACAACATCAACTCTCACCACGTCACACATGTCGCCCATTTATCTTTCCAGTAGACGGCCGGAATCCTAATTATTTACTCCAAGGAATTGTACGAGGGGGAGAGAGAAGGGGGGAGAGAATGAGAGAGAGAGGCAGAGCCAGAGAGAGAGAGAGAGAGAGAGAGACGGTGTAGAAAATGGCTGCAGGAGTAATATATATTAAATCATATGGCTGTAGTGCTATTAAATGGAACGCGTTATGTCTTGCCCTGCATGTAACGCTAACGCAATCACTAACTTTCCAGTATGGGTTGTTCTTCTAATACGATTATTAAAGGCTGAGCGGATGGGGCTGGCTGGATAAAAGGCGACCCCATAAGAGAACGTCAACAACAACAGGGGATTTGTAGACGGACACACAGACTAGCCTGTCCAATCTCTATTTTAACCCTGGATAAAATTACAAATGGCGTCTTGGTGATAGTAGTGGGGAGCATTAGGCTGGTCATACACGTATTTGTTGGTCCCATTAGCGGATCTCTATACAAGCAATTATACTGCATCAAAACAACCAAACGAGGAAAAAGGATTGTTTTTATCACATCAAACCATTTTCATTTCTCCATTCCAATACTTCGTTAATTATGGGTTGGACTAGTGGTATTCAATTAAAACCTTTAATCGAAAATAAATGTTTAATAATGAACATTTGAGGAATAACAGTTTAATGGATTTACAGTAGTTCTTATTTAATAGGCTAAAGCCTTCAAAGAGTGAGTGATCTTCAAACCCATAAGCGAAATGATAGCTTCCCCCAAAAAAGAAAGAATGAGAAAAGACTTGCCGCTGATGTGTAAATAAATATCAACGAGTGTGGAAAATGAATCGGTTGGAGAGGGAGAGAGAGGGAAGAGAGATTCTAAAAGGAAAAAAGAAAGAGGGGGTCGCAGCGTGTAAGGAAGCTTAAAGCATAGTGAACTCTTCTTGAACCGCGATTGAAGTCATATGGCCATAAATCAGAGAGGGGCACACACTCTCCGCCATTCACAAACGGCCCCGCTTACCTTAGCCTCTGACGAGACGGGAGCCACGGTCAGACATCTTATAATCCTCTTCACATTCAGCCTTGGTGTGCAATCAATAAAAAAAACACTGTGCCTAACCCACCACACTTCCGTTTAAAACTGTAAAGCTACCGAATGTTAATCCTCCGGTAACGGTCCGGTTGGCCAGGAGGACGGTGCGGCTGCTGCCCTGAGCGAGCCTGTCCGGGCTTGGGCAAGGGGGGAGACGGTCTGGCATGAAAGATCTAAGGAATGCTCGGAAGGGGGCTGCGAAACGGACAGGCAGCAAGCGTCCAGGCTGCTCCCGTCTGCTGGTACGCCCTACCTCGCTGATAACAATGGCCTCAGATTTCCCCCTTAGCTCCGTCCGTCGCTCTTACTCACTCAGCGCCGCCAACCCCTTCATATCATCAGAAACTGCACCGGGAGAACCGCGGCCCGACGCGAATTTTCACCCCATTGCATTTTCGCTTATTTTCACACTGGTCGTTTAATTTCCCTCTCTTTCTTGCGGTGGATGTGAGGATGGTGTATGTAGTCCCGGTGGTGTTAGGCTCGCGCTGCACGGGCGGGTTATTGTCATCAGCAGTGGGCCTCTACGCAGCGATAAGGAAATAACGGGGCTTGACTTGGACGCGCCAGGCGCGAGTGTTAATTCCCATCAAACACTCTAGCAGCGTCACTAGTGAAAAATTATGCTAATCGTAGACGGGATTGACAGGGAAGGACAGACAAGACCTATAGGAAGGATAAGGCTAATGTGCTAGCATGTTAGCATACTTTGTTTAATTTACTTGTCTGTTAATAATAAGTAGAGGAGTAATGTTGTCTTGTGGGGTATATGATATGCCCCCCTCCTGCCTCCCTCCTTCGCTCTGTCTATCTTCCAGTAGATTACCAGGAAGTGTTTTTACACCACCGGCTCCTCGCTTTGGCTGCCGGCACTAAACGAATTCTCGTTGTATTGTTCACATTTCAACAAGCAGGCCACAGCAATACCAACAAGTGTAATCGCTAATGTTAAAAATAAATAAAAGCGAGGGATGTTTTGGAGAAAGATATCGGGCTCAGAATTCCCCTTAACCAGAGAGGGAGGGATACTCAAAACAGGAAAAGAAAAAAGATAAGGTGCGATATTTAGCAGCTTGAAAAGTAAAACTTCGATAGCAAGGTTGTGTTAAAAATACAACAGGTTCCCTTATTTTGTTTAGATATCATGTGGGGCAACAAAGGAAAAATCAACATTTGAGAAAGAAAACAACAACAAGAAAAGGGAGCGAGCGAAAGACAGGTGACGTGAGAATGAAAAGGATTTAAAAATAGAAAGGTGTGCAAGGAACGTTTTATTTTCTCTCATCCATGACTATAACAAACTCTCCCCCTCTCCCTCCTGCTCTTTCTCCCCCTCTCCCTCTCCCACAAGCAGCCCCCCCCCTCCCCTCCCTCCCTCCTCCTCCTCTCTCTATTTTTATTATTCAGGACACTACCCCTGTCGTTTATGGCTACGTAAGATTTATGGCTTGTACCAAACGGCAGTATCAGTAAACAGCAACTTTTAAAAGATGCATTTCGAGTGGGCTGTTGAAGAGGGAGGACGGCTGTTCATTTCTGTGGGAGTGCGAAAGGAGACAAAAATGTAGGTGTCTGCAACTTTCTCCTACGACGCTTTGTTAGGGATTTGCAAACTTCTGCCAAATGGACTAAAATGGAGCGGCTTACTAATTAACAGAACTCCAAAATGAAGCTATCTTTTGTTCCTTTCACAGGCTTATTTCAGTTTAGTTTTGTTTTTAGTTGTAGTTTCTTTTTAACTTCTCAATGACTAAGCAGTAAAGTTGGACTTTCGGATGGCAAGGTACGACTTGAATTCCTGAGCTATGCTGAAAACAAAGTATTGCAACATTTCGTTTTGGTGGGATTACAGCGTGTCGTTGCTTGTGAGGAATACTTTCTTAGATATCTGGATGTCAGAGATGCATCGGTCTCTTCGTGCTTGATGGGTCTGGAATACATTGGATTGAGAGCACCCCTTATTGCAGCCATGATCCCTTCACTGGCAGTAACACTTGGGCTACTATGGTAACGTCTAATGAGAAGGCTGTCTTCAGAGATTAAAAGGCAGTTCTATGTACATCTCGGTCAAATTTGTGTTTATTGGCCTTAACAATGCATTGAAATGTATCGTTCTTTCAGTGTAATAAACTCTTACATGCAACATGAATAGCTTGCCGTTTGTGTTCGTTGCTTTACATATGTGACTATGTTTCAGTATGAGGCTATATAAAGTACTGGGTGCTATTGGTGTAATGCATTTGATTATTAATCTGTTAGTAATGGCCACTATGTTTATAAGTTAATGTCATTACCAAAACTCAACTTCATGTTGACTATATATGTAACAGACGTCTGGGCCTAAAGAAAATAACAAGAGCACGATCTATTGAGAATGTAATCATGTACACTTCATGTAAGGTGAGAGTTTGTTTATTTTGCAAGGGCAGTTTGCATCTTGTGATTGACGGTTTGAGGTCAGATTACATTTAGTATTTACTGTGAATAAGGAGTGTGATATAAAATCAGAACTGCATAATTCATAAACATGCACACACACACACACACACACACACACACACACATCATGCTTTTATCTACCTTTCCATCAGCTATCACTGTTCACTGCACGCTTCATATTGCATTACAGTACATTACATCTGGCAAAGCATCACCGACTTAAACACTCACTCCCTGGGAAACTCTAATAAACAAACACACACACACACACACAACCAGCAGGGAGGAGGACACACACACTATAGGCTTAAATACGTGCCCCTCTGTAATCATCTTCAACCAGCTGGTAATAATATTGTAAAGGGTTAAATTCATGTATGTAGCAAATGTATATTCGTTTGTGAAAATATATATTCTGTATTCTCGCTTAATAATTTGGTCCGGTTGCAGTAACACAGTGGATTGGTTTACCCTCGTTTGTGTTTAAAGGGAATTACAATACAACATCGCGCACCTGACCACGTGCCGCTTCACCTCTGCCTAGTATGTTTCAGGGTTAAATCTTTGAAAGTTTTGTTATGGTTTTGGGATACTAAATTATTTGCATGGACCTTTCCAAATAAAAACCGTTAACTGAGCAGAGTTCTCGAGTATTCTTTCATTGGCAAAGATGTGGGATAACGCTGCATTGCTATTATATGCAAATACATTAAAATGTGACTTACCGTTGGAATAGTGGTTAAGATAGTTGAGATTTAAACAGGAAAACGGCGTCCAGAAAGCTTCTAGGAACTGCAGAAGGTAGAGGAGGGAAAATAGAAAGATGCAATCAAAGAGGTGGGGTGGAAATCCAATACGGTGCATATGACCTCTTGTAGAGCTAATCGAACGGCGACGCAATCAGAGCGAGCTTAACCCGGTCACAGATATCGTTAACCTTAAATTATTCCCGTGGAATTCCGGAATAAGTACATAGTCAACGGGAAATGATCTCGATTGTTCCCATGATCCAACATTTTATTGAATAACATTATCTTTTAGAATTCGCATGTCTGATTAATTATTTGCAAATAATGTAATCCTAAAAAAAATGAGAGAGAAAACATATCTGTGTTCGGTATAACAGCAACTGAAATAACTATTTGTTAGTTTAAAATAACAGATTCTTATTGTTGAAATATTCAAATTGTCCACATAGGCCTCAATTATCATTGTCTTAATTCTGGTGTTGGCCTTTTCCAGCCATACATGACTGCATAAGTACGCATCAAAATAAATTCTATAAATTATATAAACAAAACTAAAACACCAGGGATAAATCACCAAAACCAGGATGACAATTTAGCAATTATATTAATAACCAAGTGGATCAAAGTAAAAATCACCACTGACGAAGTGTTTATGACAAATAACAAAATGCAGAATAAGGAGCATATTGTGGTAATTTTAGCAACCATTTGCTCATCATAATGATACATTAATGACAAACACAAATATAGTTTCTAAATAAATTAACGACAGATGCAATGCTAAAAATAATGTACATAGCTCAATAATTATGCACAATAAACCAAACATTTTCAAATAAAGCAATCGAAAAACATAACAGGAAAGCTTTAGGTCGCCAGGGAAACCGCAGAAAGTGTCATCACCGTCATTCTGTTTAATATAAATCCACAAGGCTGGGGATAAGGTTTCATATATCCACATCCAGTGAGAGAGAGGAAAAGTTAAAATACAGTGGTAGCCTATATTGCCCGGATTCCACAAACAGGAACGGAGCAGAAATGAAATAGCATAGACGTGTTGGTGGTTCACATAGTAGCTCATATTAAAAGTGAGAATAAAAACGTTGGCCGCCGCCGTTTGCCCGCTCCTGACAGCTACCCCAAACACATAAATCAAAACGAGGATTCCCCCGACCTCCCCGACTTTGCGGCCTATAGCAATATAAAGTTATTTATTGCATCCTCGCACTCACGCTCGGCGTTGGCTCGCTTCCATCACAGACGCACCGGGTTTGTTTTTTCCCCTCTTAACTGCTACCCGGTTAGTTTTTGAAGGTTTTCGGCCCTGGCGATGCTGAGCCTGGCGACCCGGAGCTCTAGTGGACCAACCTAAAGTTACCTAGGAAGTGAAGGCTGCTCCAGCCCCCGCAGCCAGCAGGCGCTTCTCGCTCAGAACAAAGGGAGGAGGCAGGCTGGCCAGAAAAGCTGATGAGCCAATTTTTTTAGTGGGAAAAACGCTTTGAAAGGAACTAGAGAGCACGGAGATCCGTATGAAATCACTGCTAACCAAGGCTCCAAGCTAATTCAAACGAAAATCCCCCGCTATCACGTTAAGAGGGTCTTGTAGAAATAAAGGAGTGGAAATAGCATGGGGATCCAGCTTGGTTCGTTTCTGCACGGGTTGCAACAAAGGGCTTGTGCATAATTTATCAAAATGCATATTAAGTGGATGCACAAGCAGGCATTAGGGGAATGAATGGGAACGCTTGCCTGCTCGAAGATTCTCAATAATATTCGCGCTATAGTGCTCAACTCCCTGAGCTCGAGCTGCATATCACCAGAACACAGGCATACAGTTACTTCTCCTCAGAACTTTATTGTCAAGTTTTTGTTCTTTCCTTTCCTTTCTCTCCCTCTCACCCCCCCCCACCCCCCCACCCCCTCTTATCTCGGCGCTGAGTTAGCGGTGCCGTCACCACTCGCCTCTGCCCTGCTCCCACACACACCGCCCTACAAACACCGAATAACGGTTTTCTCATCACAACTTTACTGTTCGGGTATATAAGACACACGAGCTGCGTGTAAAACACCGGGAAATAAGCACCGGGCAAAGTCCAGGCATGCGCTGTGCACGGCGTCTAGCGGCCGTGATAGATTAGCGCGCGCCTCCAAAGCTGACCTTTCACGTTAAAGAGAAATAACTCACCAGATTAATGATCAATCAACGGAAGTGCTTTGGAATCCCCTCATTGTGTATAATATGTGCGTGTTAGTCCTGATCCAAGTCAGCGTGCACGTCTCATGCTCAGTATTTTCTTATGTATCTCTGGTGTACCTTCGCGTCAGCGCGAGGCTGACCGAATCATTCCATTTGTCGTGTAATTACTACCAGTTGTTAACAGCGGTGGTTGTGTTGACTGAGGGGAAAGCACGAGTCAGTCTGTGAAAGCCCTGCTAGGCCTCCAACTGCTCCAAACCCAAAAATCAACCAAACTATTCCACATTTCCTGAGGTCACGCGAATGCGCGTGACCCGTGCTTTAAACATCTGACGGATATTCCTGGGATTGCTGTAGAGTTTGTGGTTTAGCCATAAAATAATTTACACATTTGAAAATACTTTTTCGTCATTTTAACATCTTTATCCTTTCCTGTGGCTATACGAGACCACCCACCAAAGAAAAGGTCGCCTTATTTTTCTCCTTGCAATATTTCCAAAGACGAGCTTTTCATCGAGTCCTGCACTAGCCGAAATCCGCAGCCTTGAAACTCAATGAGGTCGAACGATACCCCCCCCCCCCCCCCACACACACACACTACCCCACCCTGCTACACCGCTACTCCACAAATGGCGAAGCGACGATTTTTTTCCTAAACATGGAGAGACATGATATATCTTATTTTCTCACCTATTCTAAACGGGTGACACGAAACTTTCAACACCTTATAGTTGGTAGCCTATAGCAATGGCGGCGGAGTAGCGGTCTGGGCGCCGATATGGGGCCCCTCCGCTTAGTTCCTCTGGCTTCAATCTCTGGTTGATAAAGAAGAGGACTTTCAGCTCCTCTCGCCGCCTCATGGGAGCGACTGGAGGGGCAAGGGGCTTGGTTTTACACCCACGCATGTGGCCCTCTACTAAAAATATCCGGATTACAATTAAATTCCCATCTCATTCCCTGTGACCCTGAGTCGCTGTGCTATACTATCGACCTCTGCGCGAGTGTAGGTGGCTTGAGCTATAGGCTAGTAGTGCCATAAAAAGGTGTTATACTTTCAAAAGATGGGGACCGTTGACCGTGATGTTAGTAGCATAAGCTTTCATCCATCGTTAATGCATAACAGCGTTGTAATTTGCGTGATGAAGATGCTTTTACGCACTGTTATCGAATCGTTTCGTTAATAGAAATAATTACCAGCTATTTTTTTTATAAATGAACACATCAGCTCAGGTGTGTGGACAGCACCTCGTGCAACTATGAATTGCTCCTGTGCTTGTTGGCATTTTAGCGACAACAGATTTCTGTTTAACAAAAGCCTTCGATCAGCATGTTGCTTTGAGAAATAGGAGTTAATGGTCGCGTGAGAGCAGAGCTAGAGGTGCTAATCTTTTAATCTTTAACCTAGAACTCAAAGAAGACACTGACTTAAGGGGAGAAGATGGGGGGGGGGGGGTCGTTAAGACCCCTCGCTTCCGGGGCCCCAAGGAAGTGCCATCCTCAGCAAGTCCAGACTGACGAGAGGAGAGGCAGAAAGGGGCAATGGGGGATGGCAGACTCCATGAAGTGTCCTGAATTAGTTTGCAATAGAATAGAAATTCTGCTTCATATATGGTTCGATATGCTTCCAAAATAAAACATCCCTAAGCACGTGATCCAGACGGGCATGGACTCGCTTGCTTAACGTCTTAACGCTTTAGAAAGCCAGAGCTTGTAATTGAGCAAGTTTGCCCAAAGCGGACGGACAGACTGCCACTGTTCGGCAATTAGTATTGGAAATGGAAACTATATGGATTGAGTCCAAAGCTGTCAGCTGTTATACAGTGGGACACAGTCAGTCGCATTTGCCCCTTTTTACATTGGTGCTTTGCCCATCGTGTCAGTGATGTATGATAAAATCAATTAAATCCCGAGCACTTAGTCGGCTGTGGTTTAAGCATTCAAACTCTCAGGTATACCGGACCTGCGTAAAACCACGGAGGTCAGTCTTTCTCTGTAAACCTGCCTGACAGGCGTGTGGAGAAAGAGCTACTTCAGAAACAATTAAGGATTTTTTTTTTTTGTCTTAGATTACAATTATTTATAGAAGTTCTGCCACTAATACCATGAATTAATTCCAATAGACTTGCGCGTGAGCAACAAGTTGTGAAGTTGTATTTTATTGTCATCCATAACAGTTGCTGTTTAACATATTACTATTTGTTAAATTACACAGTGGTGTATAGCTCAGGAGGTTTGTAACCACACTAGAGTTAGATATCTCCTTTAATCAGGACATTCCCATTTGAATGGGTGGGTGGGTGGGTGGGGGGGAGGGGTGTGTATATGCTATTAACTACTAACATGAGGAATGTTTTTTTTTTTTTTCTTGGGTTAACAAAAAGGACAATTTGGTTAACTTTACGAGCCACTACAGTCTTAAAATTGCCCAATGACTGGCCCACTATACTGAGAGAGAGCAGAGTCCTGTGTAGTCTTATACGACTGACGGTTACAAAGATGGCGGAAAGTCAAACAGTCTAATATTTCTCAATTCGTACCTTTTCATGCATTCATGCATAGGATTTAATTATAAAGTAAATGTATTCATTTGTAAGTTTATGGGTAGTGTAAAGGTTTAAGTCATGTGTGGCTTCGGTCTGTCTTACCAGATTGTACCGATACGTTAAGCTTTTACATTGCGTTAAATGACTGCACGGTTTGTGATACATATTTTCTTGGAGGTTATAGATACAATTATTCAATCTGAAGCCTTTGATAGGATTATGATTCAATTAAATTGAGTAGTTTCGGATTTTAATTAAGCCAAAAGGGTTTGCAGCTGTCGTTAACACTAAGAAAAGGCCTATATCGTTGACAACAAAAAATTATAAAGGCCTATACAATAAAAACATACATTCAACCTTTAAACAACTTTTAGACATATTTAGCTTTATTTAGTCCTGGCTGCATGCACTTCAATTCAATGTTATATATAACATATCACATAATAAAAACTCAGCGCCATTATAGGCCCAGAGACGACCTGAAGGTAAAGACCGGGCTCGTGGGGAGAGAAGAAGAGCTCGGGGCTAAACTGAGAGGGCTAGAGTAAGCAATCTTTTCACACGCTCATAAATCACGCGCACATGCATCTTCTTTTTACACCTAGCCATCAGCTCCCCATTCATGGCTCACTCAGCCCCGCGTGCAACCCTCCTCCCCTCCTCCCTCCTTTGAACATTCTCTAAACACAAGATGCATCGCACTTTACTCGATGAGTAAACTTTTAAATGGGGGTGTGAGTGAGGCTGATATTAACGCATGACAGAGAAGGAGAGATAGAAACGGAGAAGATGGGGCCAGGACAGACACGCGGGGAGAGACATGCACTGACAGGGAGAAAGAGAGAGATGGAGGAGTGGAGAACACAGCCGCCTCTAGACGCCATCTCGGTTACCTATTCCAAGGCATCTGTCTTCGGTAGCGCGACAACACACACTCACACACACACACAAAAATAAAAAAAAGTTTTTTAGGGGGTCGAGCACGGGCACACCCAAAGATGCCTGCAGCCCAAGACCGGGGTCACGGAAGATAATTAATGACTTGTCGAACAGAGGAGCGTAGGACGCCGGGAAGACACTGGGCATCCGGCGCCAGTAGCTGCAAACCTTACCTTACTTCTTCAGCTCTTCTCGGGATCTTTCCAGAATCGACCGTCTACAGACCGGGACACCGTCTGGATGTTTTTTTTATGAAAATTCTTCTTATTTTTGGGCGAGGACGCTTCTCATTGGATCAATATGGGATATTGTATTTTTGTTGGTAATTAACTATACTTTGCGATGTCGTATAGCTCTAACCGGTCAAAATACAATGTTTACATTGCGGCTGGCTGAAAACCCATAAATCTTTCTTTCATTAGTCCACAGCAGCGAGCGATTGGGACTGCACAGTCTGGGCTTGCCGTAAGCCAACTACTTTAGCCCAACATATGCGTGCGCGCGCTCCCTGCAGTCCCGTGCATGCATCTTCACCACGACGGGGGTTTCTTCTCCCAAGAGCTAGTCCACCAAAAGCGTAAAGCTCAACACTCAAACAAATAGCCAGTTTTTTTGTTTACCTCGCTCTTACAGCTATAAGATAAAACCTTTATCCGCAGTGTACAGAGCACAATGCGTAGTCTTTGGAATTGTCTACCCCTCTCACGCGGCAACCAGTCCAGCCTGGCACAAGATTCTACCCTTCCCTCAAGCTCGTTCTCTTTCCGCCTATAGCCGCCTGTTGTGCACGTCCGGCTAGTATTCCTGCGTTGAGAGCGAGCTTGAGCTGGATTGACACAGTGAACTCGTGAACCAGTGGACTGACAGGACACACAGGGTGGAGAAGGCGCGAGGGGTTCCGTTCTGTCCAATAGGCTTTTTGATACTTGCTAGCTGCTAGCTGCGCGAGGGCTGCGAAGGCTAGCTAGGCCGACACGCGGGCCATATGGCCATTACAACCTGCGGGTGCAGGCAGGGGTGAATATGCGTGGGCTGAAAAACATCATTCCAATACTAGCAGTTGTCTTGTCCATGTCTGATTTGAGCGGTGAGACGACGAGACCATAACGACGGCTCTCTGACCTCCGTTATAATAGACTATGATAATGTTCCGTGTTTTAGTGCACGCTGTGACTTTGGTGAAAGTAGAATATGGTCAAGAAACAATGGTTAAGAAACTTTTTTTTTTTCCAAACGGGGATGCACTTGGCTTTGTTTCTCGGTCAAGCCCTTTGTGTGTGTTGGTGTTATCTACCTACGCACAATGTCACTACACAAGGAACACACACACTCGCACAGAGAGAGAGAGAGAGAGAAATATGGAGAGATATAGGTATGGAAAGAAAAGGAAGATACGCACACTGAGAGTGGGAAGTTCAATTATACTGGTGTAAAAAATGCAATGATAGTATCCGAGTTATTTTTAGTCTCTGTATAAAAAACCTAGTCCGTTCCCCCGGAAATATTTCCGCCTCTGCAGCCCTTATCGCTCTCGTGCATGCTCTCTCAAGCCCGGTGAAACGCTTCTTGGAGCCTCTGGATACGGTTTCACCGGTCATTTTTCATGCGCTCTGAGTCGCTGCTCGTGCAGACCATTATAAATTAGCGCAAGGCTTCATATTGATTTATTTCCGAACGGGTAATCATTCCTGCATTAGGTTAGGCTGGGGAAATACCTGGTTCATGCAATAGGCAAGATACAGCCATACCAGTCCATGGTATGCAATGATACGCATAATAATAATTATTATTATTACGATAATAATTATATTATGATATAATAATAACCATTATTAGTATTATTATTCATATTATATCATAATAAGAATAAGAATTATTTTTATAACATCCCAGTAAAATAAAATCCTATACCAGGCATGAGAATATTTTTTTCCCACGCTCGGTCGTTAATGTCCAGATTTATGGCGCGCGACATATGTGTTAGATTTATGTTTTTCTCTCTCAGATCTCAGCTGGCATCAACCACTATGTTTTAGTTTGTCGACGGCTATAACCTTCTTCATAGGCTATAACATCACCATTTTACAGAGTTTTGGCCCAATTCACCTGCAGCATTAAACATAAACCTTTCATATTATATAGCGTATATATTTTGTTCTTTATAGCATGAGCTCAAAAAAGATAAGCTTTCGATAAGCCCTCGGTCCTATGCGTAATTTAAATATGATTAGTTTAAGAGCATCAATGCCTTAGCTTTCTATTTCCTCTGTGTAAAAGGAGCGTATATAATGAATAATGTTAGCTCACGATATGTGGTTGTTGCAAATAATTTAAACCATTGTATGGACTTTCTACTTTTTAGTGTGCATTCGGGAAGAAAATGCGTTATGATCTGAATTTGTAACAAGGACTACGCACGAACAAATACCTATTTTTATGCCAGTAGGCCTTGTCTGTCAGTAATACAGTTTATTTGTCATATGTTAACAGTGTGGAGGGTTATAGTTATGTTGAATTCCGTCTGTATAGTTATAGGCCGTTACCGTTTATTTGTTGTGAAATTTATGATTGAATACAAATAAAGATATGCAAACCTTTATATGGGAAGGTTTTCAAATGTAGAGCTTATTGAATAAAAACGAACAGAAAACAGTTTACTGAACTCGAATTCATCGAAGTCCAAGAAATATAGAAACGATGTGTTCCTATTTACAGCACGCGGTGATTTCCTGAAAGGCTCGCGCGGTCTTTTTATGAAATGGAGAAGTGCACAATATGGCTGCCATTTATGTGTGCATTGTTGCAACTGCTGAGTGGGAAGATGCGCCCGTGTGGTCGTCATGTCTCCATTTGTCTTGTAAATACATCGTCTTTGACGCACAATATAAATAATCATAATAGACTATACTGACCTGTGCGTTGTATTTAACTGGAGGTTTTAGACTTAAACACATGACTTCCCCGTGGGTTTGGACAAAATGAATAGACTGTTCCATTATATACTTAGTTCAAGTATATGTCCATAAAATCGAAAGGAACCTTAAGATAACGGACTCGAGCCGTGAACAGTTATTCATACATTTAACGTTTTATATTTACGGGCCTCTCTTATAAACAATTCATTATCTGATTCGATAAATGCCCTTCTTTGATATGGCTTTCATTTAATAATTTTCCGTGAGAAGCTTTAATTGTTGGTTTTTACTTGTATGGATTTTGTAGAGTAAGTATTCATTGCGATACTGCTGTTTTGCTGTTTTTCATAAACAGGAGCATGCAGCCATCACTGCTTCGCCCCACCTGACTGGCGTTTAGAATAATTTTTGTTAACGCTTAGTTGTCAGAGAAATCAGATATGGTGGGGTTTCAGCAAGCAACCGTGATCCCCAATACGTGCGTAAAAATTTAAAAGAAAAAAAATGAAAAAAGAATGAATCCATTCTCCTCTCCTTTACTCGCCCCCTTGCATGTCCACTGAAATGAGCTGGAATATTATTTTTGACACAGCGCCCGACAACAACGGACGCCGCTGGAATAGACATTTTGAAAAGTGCTGCCCCTTGCTGCTGAGGCCATGAATATTTGATAGGAGCCACAGAGACCCTCTAATTTTGTTACGCAAAGGTTTACACTAGCTCTGACGAAGGGGAGGATCGTGATGGAGCCGTGGCCTTGGAAATGTACAGGAAGAAGAAGGAAAACAAATAAATAAACGTATTTGGTCACAACCACCTTTCCAAGAGTAGGCATTTTTTATGCAATGTGATAAGGCCATCGTTAATGTTGTATTAAATGCCTTACGTTATTATTATTATTATTATTATTATTATTATTATTTTACGAATGTTAAGTAAACCCTGTGTTTCAAGTATTAAGTGCTTTTTTAAGGCCTATTCTGGTTTTCTAAACATAAAAACTCAGTAAAAAAATGTAAATCAATAACTGTTGCCGTCTTTGTGCCTCATTGTTGTGAGTGATACAATGATGTATCCTATAGCACACACGCGCGCACAAGCACACCAAAACACTAATGTTATCAGATGCACTATAAAAGCGTCACATGAGAACTGCCTCACCGGTTACAGTCGAGGAAAATTACATTTGCCAACCCCCCTCCCCTATTGGTAAACATACGGCTGAATAGAAACCCAACCCATTCAAATGGTCCCTGTACAACTAGCCTATAACAGAACACAAATATAAAAATATATATAATAAATAATACACATCATCTAACATCTTCACTGTTGCTTTCTCTTCTACATGCAGGTACAAACTCTCAAGGAGCTAAGAACAAATGCAATAACATAAATCTCGACTTAGTTTCACAGCCTTGTACAACATCATGCCCATGAACAGAGTGAAAACATCAAAGACAAACGAATGTTGTGAGTTACGAGATGATATGAATGGAGAAAAAAAATAAATCGCTTATGAAATGGAAGACGGTTCCAAAGTGCAGTTCCTTTGCCGATAATGTCATAAAGCTCTTCCAATGAAACTATCTATTCACATTTGGGATGATTATCTTCTCTTCTCTACCAACTTGGTATTCCAATTAAGTTGTCCCTTGCCCTGAGTTGGAGACGGGGAGAAATTGGCTGCAGGTTCCTATCGCTACCCCTGGCTATGATTTTTCTGGCGAGCCCTGGCACCCTTTATTAGACTTCCTTGGCGACGAGGCGTTCCCGTTTTGCCAAATTTAAACAAATCTTTCCTTAATTGGTAAACGCATATGCTGTAACTCAAGACCTCCCGCTATACCCTGCCCACGTATTCGACAGCCATCGCACTTAAATCGCCCCACTATAATCAACTGAGAAACGAAGGAGAGAGTGCCCATGTTGCTAGAGTAAGAGAGAGCGAGAGAGAGAGAGGAACAATATGAACGATTCAAACGGCCGAAGAGAAATAGTAAAGAGAAGGACATAAGCTACAAATAGACCGCGAGAGAGGGAAACGCCGAGGATGACCCGAGGAATCTCTCTTCCTCATTCCTCCCGAGTATCATCACTCTCCCATCATTTTCCCGGAGAAATGATTTATCGAAGAGCCGACCATAAACAACAGCACTCCCTCTCAAACACACAATGGCAGCTCACTGCCGCTGACACACATATCACTATAAATCAGAGGAAGGAGCTGGCTGGAACGGAGAGAGGGGACAGAGAGAGGGAGAGAGTTGAAGAAGACTGAGGAGATGGTTGATGCATGGGACAGAGATGGAAAATAATGCCGGCTGCTCTTTAAGATACAAACACACATCGTTACCATTGCATAGTAGTATAGAGTTACAGTAGTATATGACAGGTACACGCTAGGGTACAGCTATACGCTGCCTCTGTAGGCTACACAATGGAGATGAGGGGTGCACAACAGACACACATGCACACGATGTCAAAAGTAAATGGCGAATGTTATAGTATTTCTTTGATATATTTACCAAAATATTACAAACAGCACATATTCATTGACTCGTGCAGGCAAAGCCAACGGCGCAGCAGCGGTGCACTTGCGTGGAAGTGGCGTCCCCCCCGGTTTCCGTTATACTCACAATGTCCACACGACAAGACGCTCCCGTCCAAATTTGTTTTATTGCAGCCTCTGTGTGTGTGTGTCTCTTCCCCCTCTCTCTTTTTTTCTTCTCTGCTATAGGGCTTGTTTTTAAAAGGACAGTTGAATTTCACGTCAGACACAGGGCGACCATGTCTTGCGATATTCCTGACGAATACATATCTATTCTGCAACCTCTGCATTAATTATTTAATGAATCACGTGACCAGGAGGGGGATGGGGGTGCCTCTCCTTGCATGCTCGCGGGACCATTCGGACCCAGCTTCCCAGAGCCACACACGCTCAAAACTAAATTCTTTTGTCTAAAACATATATATTAAATAAAAACGTTAAGTCCCCTCACCCATCAGCTTTTTATGAAATAGATTTCCCAAAGCGCCATAATGTGTTCCAGGTATGACGGAATAAGTTGCGGTGTAGGAGGCTACATGCAAAGAGGAATGCCTGTGTTGGGATGATGAAAGACATGAAAAGTCTTCTTCTGATACTCCTATTTCTTTATTCATCACTCTCCGTCCGTTTGAACACAGGGATTTTGATTTAACGCTTGATGTTATTATTGCATATGGTTTCATAGTGTGGATATAATCACATTCAGCTGAAGACTATATTTTCGAAGATAGTGTCTTGCCAGTTGCATATGTAATTTGTCTATTTTGCATTATTCGTTTGAAACATTTTTGTTTATTGTCGTTCATATAACCAATCAAACCTCTCCAATGCAAATATTATAGCCATGCTAATTATACAGGCTACCGTAAGCATTATTAATGCATTATGTTTCAAAGTGTGACATTTTAACCAGCTTAATACTACACATTATGGTGTCAATACTTTGACTACAATTCTCTCTTCAGTGTTATGAATTCTGAGACATAAATAGCCTCTACAGTACAACGGGGGATTCTTTAAATAGCGACCATCTAATTATTAACAAGTTTGGTGAGAGCCCGTGGCGCGAGGCTGTAGTGATTCATTTAGACCGAGGAGCCGTTATTTAGAGCGAATAAAAGACAGGTAGCACGCGGCACAGAAGAGAGAGTTGTATGGGAAGGGAAAGAGAGACCCTGCCGCGAGCACTCAACAACAATGGAACACAATCCTTTGGTGTTCTACACTGCCATGGAGCTCGGGCAGCAGAACAATAGACTTAGGGCTATATCTAACACAGGGCTCGCTCGCGAGCAAGAGCGAGTGACTCTCTTCAAGGTCAAACAATAGACAGACTTAGTGTTTTAGCCTACAGGAGAAAAAAAGCCCTAACAACAGTATACCTTTTCATTACGAACAGTTCGCAATAAATAATGAAAAAAAATAAGACAAAATTACATAAAAAGACCTAAACATGAATAGAAGTGCCTTGATATGAAGTGGCAATATGAATAAATATAGACACTAAAAGCTATTCCGCAACTACATAACTTGAACCCAAAAGCGGCCTATAGTACACGGCTTTTGTTTGCAGAAATATCGTTAACAATGAATGACAGCATGACTTAAAAACATAGGTCCATTTACACGAAAACTACATTTTTAATTTAGACAGAATGAGACTTCTAAATAACAGACACAGAATGAAGGGATTTCCAAAACCGGTTTAGTTTCCTCTAAGATTTCGCCTTCAAGATTTACATCAAACATTTGCAATAATAATGTCCGTTGCTAATGGCAGTCATAAATTACACAAATCACAGAAACAGCAACGATAACGTCTTTCCAGAGCTGGCGACAACAATCGAATGCAGAAAAGAGAGACAATGCCCAAAAAAACAAGACAACACGATATAATAATGTCATGGAATAATATAATCTATAATAATCTATACTAAAACAGGGAAAAGTAGCGTTGGCCTGCTAATAATAAAGGTACTAATAATCGTGAGACGGGAATGTGAAATAAAATGAAGTATCTTTGTAAGTGAGGGTCTTTTACAGCTTTGATCGATGGGGGCACCTAGATTCTTTGGGCTCGTGAATGATTAACCGCGATCACTCTGAGCAGAATAAAACGGCGGTTAAAAAGAAACTGAAATGTCCATTAAAAGACATTTCATGCCAGAAATAGCCCACATCAAACCAAATATAATTCCAAAGCTTGGTGTTAATGGACAATAATAATATGGTTTAGATCTTGTAGTTATGCAAGTATGACTTTTAGATAAAAATACATAACATTTTAAATGATCTTAGAGAATTTCGTCAGTGAAATGGCAAGCTGAGGTCTCAATGTAAATATTGAAGCCTAGGCCTAGGCTGACCACGGATTGATTTACGGAGCCCGACGTCTCGCTTTTATTGGGGCTCGTAAATCTGTCGCGAGCCGGCAGCACGCACACAACCATTTTTGAAATATATTGTATTTGGGACGTGGGGTTTCTCCCCGTTAGACAGCAGCTATCGTAGCAAGTGTGTGGCCCTGGTCCCTCGACTTACATCGTGTCAGTATTTCTGTCTGGACAATCTGAATCAATATTTGACGCTTTTGAACTATATACATTTATATAGTTCATATATATATATATATATATA
>JAVQIZ010072963.1:0-2500 GCA_036023535.2 Galaxias brevipinnis
CTCTCTCTCTCTCTCTCTCTCTCTCTCTCTCTCTCTCTCTCTCTCTCTCTCTCTCTCTCTCTCCGTCACTCTCTCTATGAATCTTTGATATGGAACTAAAAGATTTTACAAATCTTGATTTGTAGTTTACATTTGATCAATGTTTCGGTAATGGCAGAATAACCGCAGCACTTGTCACTGGCTAACTTTTCTTTTACACTTGTTTAACAATGGATATCCACATAGGACTGGTTGGTTTGATGTAATGTAACATAAACTAAATGGGTAAAGACATTTATTTCATACATAAATAGGTCAGATAACCTATTATTATTGCAGCTTCCCTCTGGTCTGTGTGTTCAGATTGTAGAATATGCATGACTCCATATAGTTTCAAACTGGCGTCTCTCTCTTTAAAGCATTTTGTGAAGACTCCTTACTACAGTAACTAAGTAAAACACCATCTCACCCAACTGGAAGGGGCACTCCAAAAGCATTGTGTGTGTGTGTGTGTGTGTGTGTGTGTGCGTGTGGTGTGTGTGTGTGTGTGTGTGTGTGCGTGTGTGTGTGTGTGTGAGTGGTTTCTTTTGGGCGTGTATAACCTGTGCTTCAGATCTGCTCCAAACCCTGAGTGACAGTCCACACCCCTTAACCACAGTAGCAGTAGATCTATATGTAAAGGTATTACCCAGTCTATAAAAAACACCTAATTGGGAAGGAATTGTGGCTGTACAATTGCATGCAACAAAAAGCATTTTGTGCAAAATCTGTGCATGTGTGTCCAGGAAACATCAGGGTGTTTCTCTCACTCATCTAATCAGCATCAAGGGTGGTTGGAACAGTATATATTGGTTTGAGGTTAAATATCATATTATTTAAAAAATAAACATCTGCAAAATCAGCCAAACTTTCTGTAAATGAAATCCTTCTTGAGGGACATTGTGTGACGGTGTGACCAGTTTGTATTCATAGCTGGATGTGACACTCTCTTTCTCCCATGAAAAAAGGATGATAAGTTTGCTGTCACGCCAACCCCACTTGAACTTTTTACTCCACTTGGTGCCTGACTCTTTAGTCTGACCGAGATACCATCCTGAGAATATTATGACCAGACTATGATAACCCTTTCAAGTTCAAACAAAACTGTCACTTATGTACTTTAAAGCACCAACTCTGACTAACGTATAAAAGCTGCATTTCTTCAGCTTTCTGTCTTTAGCTGTTTTGTCTTTCTTTCTTTCTTTCTTTCTTTCTTTCTTTCTCTCTCTTTCTCTCTCTCTCTCTCTCTCTTTCTCTCTCGCTCTCTCTCCTTCTCTCTCCTTCTCTCTGTTTCTCTTCCCCTCTCTGCCTTCTTTTCTCTCTGTCACTTCCATTCTTACTCATTTTTTTCTCTGCAGCAGCTTCATTCTTTGAAGTGACCCTCTCCAGTCTGACTTGTCCTTCGGTTCTCAAGTGTATTGTGGTGAACGGCTGTCGAGCTCACTCCTCTTTTGTCTCTCTTTCTTCCCTTACGCTTTCGTTTCTTGACATCTTTTCTCTTTTTTTTTTTGTCTTCCTTAATGTCTTCAGTGCAAGTCAATCTCTAGGTCAATGCCGCTACTGTAATAGGATTCATATAACCAGATGTTTTTTTAAGCAATTACATTTTTCAGAAAGAAAGATCCTCTTTAATTACGTCAAATAAAAGCTTTATCGATTAAAGTAACCCCCTACTACACTGGCCATAATTAAATGTTGGTTTAATGTATAGCTGACTGAGGTAATTAAGTACTGACTACGGGACAAGCACAGGAACTACAGTGAGATATTTCTGTGCGGTTTATTCAGCCTGTCAGGTGATTGTATGATCATTGGAGCAGACCAGATCATGTTAACTAAGCTGTAGTTGTTCTGCGGTGGTGAATAGAGCATAGGTCTGGTCAGTGCGTACGTATGTCTAACTGCCGGAGGGAGTCTGATTGAACTCAGTCAGTCTGCGCCTTAACCAAGGCAACAGGGCCGGGTTTGTCTACAGGGGTCAGGAGCAGGGCTGTGAGATCAGCTGACTTTCTCTGTCTCTAATCAATTGAACTTAGTCTAACTGGTTAGTCGGGCTCCTGCCCAGTGGATCTCCTCTTTTCTGTCTGACACACAGACATAGACTAGGCAGGGCTTGTGTCCTCACCATGGCTAGTTTGTGACCCCCTCATCCCCGCTCGGCGTTCTGTCCGTGTGACAGTCTTAGAAATGGTGGCGCTGTGCTGTGACCCTTCAAACATCCACTCTGCCATTTATTTTATAGCCCGTTTTGCCCCTGCAGTGTCAGCTTAAATCCTTGCTATGGGTGCGCGCATGTATAAGTAAGTGGGTGTCTTTCTCCATAGATGTGGGCTGGCAGGAAGCACAAGGTCTGTAGTGTGTGTGTGTGTGTGTGTGTGTGTGTGTGTGTGTGTGTGTGTGTGTGTCTGCCCACGCTCGCCGGCTCATTGTGCTGGTAGGTTAGTGCCAGAGTGTTTGGGGTTAAAAGCCGGTGGTCTGAGGG
>JAVQIZ010072963.1:5000-17376 GCA_036023535.2 Galaxias brevipinnis
GTAGAGACGGGCTAATGCGTTGGGCTAAGATGGCCACACTGAGTTCAAAGTTCACAGCTCGTGTTTATTCGTCATTTGTCAGCATACAGCACAATGAAAAGGAAATGAACACCCGCCAGCTCCTTCATGAGCAAAAATAATCAGACAAAATTAATAAAACCAATATGTAAGTATATGTACAGGAGCAATAAACGGACCCCTTGTAGTCCACAGTCCCTGTTGCTAGCCTTACCGCTAGTGCTCGACAGGCCCTTGGAAACTCAGATGGTTTGAGCCACAATAAGGGGGTCTGCCCGCTGCAAACTGAATGGCATTGAGCTAGCTTATGCTTATCACGCAATACATTTTGCTTCCAAATAGCATTGTTAAGCAAAAGTCCACCGTGGCACACTAGGCTAGAAGAAAACACAAACAAGATATTGTGCAACGCCACTCTATTTGGATTGTAATTCTATAGCTATACATGTGTAAACTATGTGATTTTCCTTCTGCATCACAAAGTTAGCTCAGTCATGCCATTTCTTGGATACAGTTGTCTCTTTCCCTCTAGCCCTTCTTTAGAATTTCCACTGTGCTATTTCTGTAGATTGATTATGATGAAAATGGGTTTTCAATCGGGTGTACACTGTCGTTAATCACTATTTGACAAAGGCCCCATCATATACCCAATACCCAATACTAACGTCTACAGACTGCCAATTATACGCTTCGATCCCCCTGCACATCCCAATGGAGTTGGTCGTTCATTCATGTCTGGAACCCCTTGTAATAAATAGGACAGCTGGAATGGTATTGATTGTCCAGGTGTGAATCAAACACACTTACACACATTAATCACTGAATCAATATATTTTTCAAAGAATAATCTACTAACACGTGGAAACACGCTCCTGGGCTGACGGTCAAGACTGCTGCCATCTTGCCCAGTAGACTCTACCCATGGGATGTCTAAAGCCAGAACCGGAGCAGCAGTGCAGGGTATAACCTGGCCTCATTGGTCTATACAGCTGCACTTAAACAACACCGCTCTGGGGTCCAAGGTCACACCGGTTGTCAATCCAGAAACCATGGCAAATAGTCAATGCTAATCTAATACACATTAGTTATGTCGGGAGTAATCATTACAAACAGATGCAAGAGATGTGAATCACAAAGTTTAACTGAATCTTAAGTTAAATGTATGATATTTTACTAAGAAGTTTGTTCATAGGTCATGTCATAGTTATTTGACACGTGTCTAAGTCCTTTCTTCCCCAGTCTTTCTCTACATATATAGGCTACATAATATTTCCTGTGCCTGTCATCAGATAAATGTTGCTGCTGACTCTTGTTATGATTTTGGTTTTTCCACTTCCCAAAGCATTTTCCTAATCTGACAGTCTCTTCTGTAATTCAATAATTTTTATCTCTTTTCCCAAAGTACATAGCTCTGAAAGGCAAATGATTTTTTTCAAATATAAAGAAAATGCTGGATTGTTCACTTTAAATCTGCAGGTACACTGTATACAAATTTTACAGATTTCAATAGAGGGATGGTTTGGAGAGAGCAAATTGAAAAGAGTAGGCCTTTTAAGGAAAAGTTTAACGGCTCACTAACTCAATAGTCTCTCCAATATAATCTTAAATCAACAACACTAAAATCCCTGTAGAGAGTACACTATCTAAAACCAAGTTCTGTGAAATTGTACACAATCATAATTATGTAGTACTGTCCAATACATTTGGCAATGCTGAGGCTTTTCACTGGTTTTGTTTTGCAGGATTTCTTTAGCTGCTTCCTCTGTCTGTGAAGCCGGGTTATCCAATCCGTCCAATAAGGTATGATCTTTTATTCCTCTCCGTGACAGTGTGGCACTTCACATAGGGGCAGAAAGGAGACTCATTTCCATCCGTGTAGGTCTGAGTGTCCTTTTTACCAGTGGAAGTACCTTTGGTGTTGAGCGCTGAGACATCAGTGACCTGTTTCAAGGTGAGGCTGGATTTATAGAAAAGACCTGAGACACTGCATGTATTAGTTTGGCCTGTAGGCTACTGGAAAAAGGCAGTGTGTTTTGTCCTTGTGCAGGATGTAGAGGCGCTGCATTTAGACAGAGACTTTCTGTCAAGGCCATGAGTAGGATGAGTTGGTGTGAGGAAGAGCAGGTTGCCCTTTGTTACAAGAGGGATTAGAGGAGAGATTGGAAGCAGAATGTCAGAGGAACTCCAGGAAAATTGCTTCAATGCTGTGGTGTTCAGAATGTTGCAGCATGGTTGTTAAAGGGGCATGTTGTCATGTTGCATCGCACAACTACAGAGTGGTAGAATAAATTCACAATATTAACAACATTGACTGACCTCAGTATATTACCCTGTGGTATGTCAATCACAGGACAAATAATTGGAAAGCGTTGTTTTTTATTCTGAGAAATTGAGAGACTAATTGTTCTGCCTTTTCCTCAACTAGCCTATTACCATTTTATGGCAATGTAGATCAAAGGGTGGACACAGAGGAAAATGTATACCTTCAGTTTGTAGAGACACATTTGTTCTTAACTGATGATGAATTTGAAATAGAAAAAATAACAGTTGGCAGAATATTGTATATTCTTGTTTTTGTTTGAGGTAGCTAATGTTTTATTCGTCAAGTAACATATTTTTTATTACTTTATAACTTTGATTTTTTGTCAAAATGGTTTTGATGCTACAGTTCAGTTGTTTTGGTTCGAATTGACGTCAGCTAAATAGTAAGCTGCAATTGTTATTCTCTTGACTCCCAGGTGTTCCTTAGATACAAAGTCTAACGGGCTTCATGCATGAATTGTGCTTATGCACAAATTCGATCTTAAATTGTGCATGCAAACAATTTAAGAACATTTGTGGCCATTATCAAAAAATTGTGTTTCTTCTACCTAATTATTCTGGTAATAGGAGCATGCAAATATTCTTGCATTATAACATACATAAACATTATTTGCTTAAGTGATAGGGGTGAGGGATGATTTGAACATTTGTTATCCAGCCAATTATTAGCCTTTTGACAGCAAAGCTTAATGTGTGTCTTTTTCTTCTTTTTAAATGAGGTTTTTAAATTGAAAAGTGAAAACAGAAAAGCTGTTAACATGATTTGGTGTATAACATATGGTTTGTCTATAGTTTGGAATCCTTCATAATACATAAGTAATACTGTGAAAGTGTCTGACCTTAGTCTGTCCTAAGTCTCACCTTAACCAAAGTGAATTACTGAAATCCTACATACAAGGAGGCAATCTATGGAGGATAAAAATACATGAGGCCCTGGCTGTTTGGGTTCCAGAGTGATGTGTTCAGAGCTCAAGGCGAGTAACTTACTCTGGGCCAAAGCAGCCTTGGGAGAGCTCATGACTGACCATCCATGAACATGTGACTCTTGGCCTTGGGAGCAGCCAGCAGAGACACTCAGCATTATTTCATTGAGTGCAAACATGCTAAACAGAATGGCCCGATGATTTGTGTGCATGCTAATCTTCCTAATGAATTGCTTTGCAACACAGCCAGATTTGTTAAGGATGTTTCTATGTGGTAATTCAGTTAAACTAGTCTGCTCATTAAAGAACATATCACAGCTGGCCCAAAATAACATCGATTTGTATCTGCATTTGCTGTTTCAACCTTTTGAGTTATTCGTTTTTGGAAGATATTTCAGACAAAATGCAGCTGTTCGCTAGCATTCATTTAGTGTTTCTATTTAGATGACTTTCATTTACTGGCGGGACATATCATAATGTGCATGCAGCAACAAGAGCATATGCTTTGCTGTGACCATTATATCTCATTATAAATGATAAGTTGTTCTAAGACGTCTAGTGGTTCACTTTGCAAATCCTTTTAAGTCAAAATAATTTACATGACGGGCCTATTTTATATTCATACCAGCAGACACGTATATGGTAATCAAGGTTAAGTACCTCAATGTAGGCCTTGAGAACTGTCTTTCTGGGATTTGAATTGGCAGTTCAAGCTGTTTCTCAATTCCCATGATGTTCTGTGCTGGGCAATGAAAGCAATTATTTGTTTATTTTTTCATTTCTGCATTAGAAAACCAATTATTTTATTATTGCATTGTGCATTGCATTGTAAACCCTCTTGCGCAAGCAGATCTCTATGTGTGTTGAAATATTGATACATGCTAATGAGTTTGCTGGGCTTGTCAGTATTTTACTGAAATAGAAATGTTTCAGCGTAGGGTAAAGGTCATCACTTAGAACAACTTAGAATAGAATTGCTGTGATCTCTCTAAGGGGACAAGTGGACCCAAACCATGCCAGCAACCCCCCCCCCCCCCACACACACACACAGCATAACAGAGCTGCCATATTCCCCCATTGTAGGGGTCAAGCATTCAGGCCTGTACAGTTCTCTTGGTGTTTCTGACCCTATTTACAAATGTCTTTCCCATAGATCTAAATGCAGCTGTCACCTGATTCACTGTTCCTATTGAAACCCTCGCCAGTTGAGCAGTCTTTGTGACTGAAAGCTCCTGCAAACCGTGCCCTAACAACGAACCCTCTTTCAAAGTCACTGGGATCTTTTCCTATTTCTATCTCGATACAAAATTATAATCAACTGGGCCTGCTCAGCATTTCTATACAGGCCACAGAACACGATTGGATGTTAATTGCTAAATTGTACCATGCAGTGCACCTGTGTTGAAGCATCTGCATTCGTTATATTTCTCTACTCAGTTATTCAGGTGTTTCCTTGAATTTGTCACCCATCTGTATATTTCAATGTGTTTTTATGTGGGAACGTTATTGCACTAAGGATACCTTTGAGGATAGACATGCAAACGGTTTTTGTTTAAGCACGAATTACTATGGCTGTGATAATAGTTTGTACGGGTCGCAATTTATATATGATCTAACCATTCTGTAATGGTGTATGAACTATTGAATATCCAGGCATCAGAGAAATGTTTCATCTCAAAGTCCTTATTACGTTTGCTTTAACCAGCCCACAAATGTCTATGCTGGCTCCAATGAGGGCCGCCCTATTGGATTTGATCTAGTTGATGAATTGTTGAGGATTTAATGCTGTTTCCATTTATGGGGACAATGGATGCCAAAGCATCTTCTGTGTCAACCCTCAGCAATCCACTTGGACTTTTGATCATTGACGGAAGATTCTAATAATTTTGAGAAATTGCCCATAGCTTTGCACATGACAGCTGTTCATACCGTCAAACAGTGTATGGTTTATACAGTTTCATGGGCCAGCCACATTAAAATGCAAACTAGTTACTAATACAAATGGTATACATTGTGGTATAAGAGGGTAGTAATTTTAACTTAATTTAGACATGCATCATAAAATATAAGTAAAACAAAGGCCTTACTTGTTAATATTTGCTGCACTGGCTGACGTAATTTTGAGGGTAAAATTCTACACTGCTGGCTAAGCCCTAACCGCACACTCTCCCTCAAGGCACTCGGAGGCTGCTGTGCACATAGCAGTCCTACCTATAGCTAAATGAAAAGATGTTCATACTCCATGCATGGCTGCTCCTCTCATCTTAGACCGTGTTGGGCTTTCCATTCACAATGCCCCTGTCAATGTGCCAGCCCTTGCTCTGTGAGGTTTGGGGACCGTTTTCCTTGTTTTCTTGCTCTATAACGCGATGACATTCTGTCTGACAGCAAAGTGTTCCTGATGTGTAGCTGCAGAGCTTTGGCTGATTTCCATTGAGACTTTGGTCCCCTGTAGGAGCTCTTGTGTTCTATTAGCTTTCATAGAGCAGCACGATGATGTGTTTAATAGGCTTATATTGAGGTTTGGGTTGGAGGTTCTTTGCCCTCTTGTAACACCATAATAACACAAAGAATTAATCTATAATGACTAATCACATGTGTACTCCTTGGTAATTTTCTAGATTAGGAATGTGTTACAGCTAAGTTTGTAAAGAGGTTAAAAGTTATTGTAAAGTGGCAAAAACAAGAGGAAGTGCTCTATGTTGATTTATTTCACTCTGGGGATTTATCAAAACACCTTCCCTTGCTTTAAGTGGTGTGATTATTAGTGAGAGCACTTATCAGGATGTTACAGTCATTAGGGCTAGCCTTTTGTCATTAAGCCGACCTGCAAGTTGTTATGGACTTAATGCCTGCACTGATTCTACACACCTTTAATCATTTTGAGGGAACAAACTACTATTTTGAAGGAACTACATTTGTAATTTGAGGTAACAAATTGCTATTTTGAGAGAGCAACATTCGTACCTTGACGGAGCAGTTAATTATTCTGACGGAACGATAGAACAGTTGTTAGCACAATGAACCACTTTTTTTCTCCATGTCAGTTCTCAGGCGCCGTGGTTAGGTCACGGTGGATGTCACGTGCCTCTGTGCCTTCCTGGGTTTGTATCAATAAAGTACTTATTTCAAAACACATTCTAGCTGCATTTGGGTCTTAGAATTCTATGGCAGACTGTGACACACAGGCCTTGTTTTGGATAAAAAAATGAAAAGAATGGCTTTACTTTGACACATTCAATAAGTGGTGTGTTTTATGAGAAAGACAGCTTGGTGTGAACAACTGTAAATATTGTTTGACAAGATTCAAATAGTAAAACCTTTTCCTTTTCAAAGTTATATTTACATTGCACTCATGAAATGATGGCATACAGCATATGGCATGTTTTTTATTTGATTTGAATAAACATGATAAACAACAGGATAAAAGTCTGGATGACAAAGTAGATGCAGATGCACGTAAATTCTGTTAATTCATTCTGTTTATTCCAGATGGAATAGGAGAACTGAGGACAGTTTCCTACTCTGGAAAATACTTGGAATGTTCAGTTCATACCAGGAGTACCTATCATTCTAAAATGAAATACTTACGTGCAACTGTGTGTGTGTGTGTGTGTGTGTGTGTATGTGTGTGTGTTTGCAAGCATGTAGGCCATGTGTTGCTGTGTATGCTTGAGCTTCCTCCCTCTCCGCAGCGTGTCCGTCCGTCTGTGGGCACTGCATTAACATGGCTTAATCCACTGGATGGCTTATTGGAGACAAATCCTACTCAAAGCTTTTAAAGCTCATGCCTTTTCATTTTGACCCATGCTCCATCCCTCCCTCCCTCTCGGTTCGTCAATCCTCCCCGAGTGGCCACGCTGTTCCTTTACTGCCATGTTCCAAAACCACGTCTAGCCCTCTATACCTGAAGGTCCTGTTATTGATCTGGTTGGACGGACAATATAGTGTTATGCCCAGCAAAGGGAAGAAAGATTTGCCTTGGTTTTAGGTTTACCGATTACTAAGATGTGCAAGATGTTTGTCATATACTTTCAAATATCTTTCAACGCAGAATAATAATTGCATGAGTCTTTGACTGGAAATATTCCATGTTGTGACTGTTGAATCCAGATCCTTTTTCCATTAGGAGGAACTTTGGTGGGGGTTAATGTCTGTCCTGTAGAGAGGAGCACTTATTCACCCAACAGGAAAACACGTGCCAACAATAGCAATACTACCCTGAAACTGTTTTCAGCCTGCCTCTCACCTTCAACTTCCCTGGCCCCACTCCTTCCAGCCTGGCGTCCCTCTCTCTCTAATCACTTCAATTCTACCTGTCCTTTTGAAGCAGCTACACAAGAAAACACACTCCGCCTCCATCCATTTACTACAAAATTACATTGGTTGACTTTATTCTGCTTTTCATGACACAACATCTAAATTGCCATCGAGCCCTTTAGATGTCTATCTTTTTCCTACCTTTGCACGACTCGTTTGGTAGGTGTTCCTGAAAGGCCGGGTGAGAGTGGGATCCATTGTTGATAACGGAGCGGCCGGTTGGAACGTGTCTAGGTTCCTCGACATGGGAAGATCATGCAAGGACACGTCGTCTAATAAAGCTCCTCTCAGGTTTCCCCCGTGTGTTTAGGGCCGTGTTTCTGTACAGAGGCATCTAGTGGAAGCTGGACTCGAAACGAGCATAGATTTTTCATGCTGTAGGTGATCCCTGTTTTGGTTTCCAAACAGGAAACATTTGATCTGTAACTTATGGGGGTAAAGAAATAAACTACATCTATTAGCGCAGCGTTATTTTGCCTGGCTTAACTTTTGGTTCTGTCCTTGCCGAACTTCCCAAACATATTGATCAATGACCGTGTCTACGCAACACAATTTTTCTGCTATATCAAATGCCCAACTTTAAAACATCTCTGTCAATGTGCTTACAATAATGAATATGCCCTGGAGGAAAGAATTGATATACAGTATGAGCACCAATTTGTACTCTTGTTTGGCTTTTACTTAATTTGCCTGGATAATTTGTGTTTGTCCAGATTGGATTTGCCTTCATAGCTACATTTATTGAACTAACCGTATGTAGCAAATTACTCCCAAAGGATCGCTCAATTAAGGGAAACTGTTTGTTGGTGTTGTTGGCTGTTAATAAAAACGCTACAGAGTTGAGATCACACACTTGTTTATAGAGTGTGAAGATAAAATGTTATTGTTGAAAAAACAATAAAATACCAAGGCTGCCATGTTCCTAGACAATTGACCAGGCAGGTACAGTATGCGTTTCTTTGCTATAATGAGCAATGTGTTTGGACTACAGCCTCAAGGACAAACCAAATTCCGAAGTAATTAAAAATATGACCAGATGGACATTCTGATTAAAATATTTTTGGTTTGTTATGTAGTGGGGAAGATTGATTCACTCGTCATTTTTAATAAAGTATCTCCAAAAATATTCCCACACAAACATACATTTTGTTTATTTCAACCATATTGTAAACCATGATACTTAAAATATTGTATTATGTGGTAGGCATACTGTATTGTTGTCAACACTAAAATTACTTTTTATAAACACTTACTCTTTAACCATTGAGTACAATAGGCAATTGAGGGAATGTTAAACACTTGGGAAACAGACAAGGAAAAACTCCATATTATTGTAAGGGAAATTACAATCATAGGTTGGGAACTCGGCATTGACACATATTTAACATCAAATTATTGGAGTGGGTAGTGGGCAAAAAAAAGCTGTGGCTCCTATTTGAATAACCTTTCTCTAAGACTTCATCTGGGAATACTGTGAGACCCAATCACAGCAACGGAGATGAATACTCATTCTATCTAGTCTTTAGAGCTAATAAGACACCTTTACTGTAGGCTACTTTGCTGTATGCTGTAGTATGTAGAAGTAACTATTAAATTAATTTCATATAATCATTTATTGCTAGTTACTGCCTATTATACTGCTCAAAAATGTAGAATCTGAATGAAGCAGAAACTGTCAACCTTTTGGGTACGGTAAATGTAACCTTCTGTCCCCTTTGTGTAATCACCTGCCATAGCTTTTAGAACACTCACCTTGCTGACCTGGACGAATAACAAACAGCGAGGTAGCCATCTTGACGCAATGGGGGTCAGGGCAGTTGACATCAACAGTCGACAACTGTAGAACAAAATGGCCACAAAGCCTGAGCACTTTTATCCTGTTTGTCTTTGTGCTGTCTGTAAAACACGTGTTTTAAAAGAGATGTCATATTTTCATTAATTAGCAAAGCAACTCTATCTATGGTTACAAATGAAGTAAACCTGAAGCTGAAGCCAGGTCTGTCCTTAGTAGAAAGAGGATGTTGTGGCCGTTCCTTCCTGAAATATGGCTGCCGTAGTTTATAATTTTAAGGATTATCAAACTGTGTTATGTGATGCTTGTTGACGATTTTCCTAGAATGGCATTCCTACTTTCTTTGTAGACCACTGTGACTTTAACCCAGAAACTTAGTAAACAGAAATGTAAGACACATTCTGTAAGACACATTCTCTGGGGGTTTTACTAATTCATTTTTTTTTCTCCTTTTTTCTGTTTTGCCCATTCTTGCAACGCTCTCTTTTCTGTATG
Source organism: Galaxias brevipinnis (assembly GCA_036023535.2). Classification (NCBI taxonomy): domain Eukaryota; kingdom Metazoa; phylum Chordata; class Actinopteri; order Galaxiiformes; family Galaxiidae; genus Galaxias; species Galaxias brevipinnis. The sequence continues at coordinate 14,871 of JAVQIZ010072963.1, forward strand.
CTTCCCTTCCGATCAATCTTTAACTGTCTGTCTACTCTGTCTCACTAAATTATACGTTTTTCTCTCTCTGACACCCCCGCCCCCCCCGGTCATTTTCTCTTTTACCCTATCTTTTGTCTCTGTCGATGTGATAAGTTGTGCCCTCAAACCAGTCATCCGGTCCTGAGTCTTCTGTTTGTAGTATCTCTCCACTCCAAATCTAGCTGACAAGATTAAAAGAGTAAAACCTCAGACTAATATAAGCTGCTCATTCAGATAGGGATTTATGAATCATTCCAACGAGATGTGGTTCACCGTGGGTTACAGGCTGCTTGTCTTTAAGCTGTCTATTATTTGGCCCATCTTGAACTACCCTGGCAATGTTCAACCGGTTTTGGCAAGGCATTTCAATTGGTACCAAAGTGCATGGACTTGACAGGAGGATGTTACAGGATTGCCGTCCGACTCATGTGTTGAAAAAGGTCAGCTGCGGTCATGGACAAGTTGTACTCCCTGTGCTGAGGTCATGGAGCTAAGAACAACACTAGCGTTATAGTCTCACGTCTGACACGGACGAAGGAATGGTCACAGGCATCTGGCGAATTTAGGGTAATCTAATGAATCTGTAGGATGAAGGAAAAAAAAAATCCCGGTTTAGATACTATATCCACATTTACATTTTTGTCAAATGAACGCACTTAGCAAAAAAAACTGCCTCCCAAATTCATCCTTAAATCGAGGTACTGTAATAAATATAGCAATTATGCACGAGTATGGCCGCTCTGCTTCTTTGCACGGTGCAAATACGATCTGTTAGCTGTGAAACAAAGACACTCAGTGCTGCTGATTCATTCACATGGAGAACAAAGGGCATGGGAACAAAACACTGTTATTCAGAGACGGCACTCTTCAGTTTGTCGGTGTTATGGAAGAAAAGAATGAAAGAGGAGAAGAGATGTTCGGAACACGCACCGCTGGTCACAGTGAAACAGCAATTCGATAGAGAACAAATGATTTTGGCTGAGTGAAAGTCAAGGTTTGGATCAGATTTTTTACGTATATCCAATAAAATGCCTGGAAGAGCCAGAATATAGAACTTGGATAAAATACTGACTCAAGCTTCAGCGAAGGTTCAAGACAGAGGACTCTTGTTTGCAGCTGATGTAGGCCGTCACACCGCGTGTGTCGCACACACTAATCACTGAAGGAAGGGGAAGGCATTTAAATGACCTGAAGTCAAAGTTCTGTGCTTGTCCGATAAGGTGATGGGATAATGCTCCCACCTCCACCCCAGCTGCCACCCCAGGTCTGCTAATCTGTTCCAAGGGTGGATCGATGTACAGTATGTGTGCTCCCTCCCTCTGAGCGTTGTCCCAGATGTGTTACAACAGGGTGGTTCAAAATACTTTTCAGACCCAACCATGACAAACCAAAGATCGAAGACTGTTTAAGACGAGATGAGTTTGTCTGACTGAAATGGGCTCAGATGCATTATGTATGCTCCTCCACGTGGTATGCAAACATTAGCATACAAATATGCAATTGTTAAATTTGCAACTGTGCAACCCGTGGGCAAAAATACAAAGAAAAATGACCAAATATATTTATATCAGAATACAGAATTGAATCGACTATCAATTAATCAAACTGATTTGCGGTTAATGCTAGGCCAAACACTGAATGTATTATCATTTATTATTATTTAAATAATTTAAACAGGAATAACCATCCGAGACTACATATATATTCCAGCATTGCCCTGTTTAAAGTAAAGAATGAATATATATGCATATATTTGTAAGCATACATATATACTGTATATATATATGTACTAACCAAAAAAAAAAACAGGTTTGTCCAAACCCCTCCCAAAAATATATACATTTACATATATATATATAGAGAGAGGGGGAGAGAGAGAGAGGTGCTAGTGGCAGTGGTTTAATGAAAGGTTTGGTGGTGGAGGGGAGAAGACTAGGGTGGCCAACAGACAAGAGACCAATGTCACTGCACTCTGGCTCCTCCGTGTGAACATGTCACTGTTTGCAGCTCACTCCCTATTGCTGTCAAGCTGCCTGTCAGCGATGTTCGGCCCACATCCACCCGCCCACTGGCAACCCATCCATGGATCTCCCATGTAGTTCACCAAGGCTATCGAAGACACAACTTACTGTGTATGTCTTTAGTTTATTGGGTAATGTTGACAGCGATACTTATAGGTCGTTAAATTGTAGTGGTAAGAATATCTGTTAATTCACTGTAGTACATGTTACTGTAGGCATGAACATGACAAGCTCAGGAAACACCTTCGCTCTGGAAAATGACAGGGTTTGTTGACTTTTGAACCTACAGATCGTATAATAACTATTCAGCTGGCTCCCTTCAGCCTACCCTCCAGGTAATGCTACAAAAATGCAGTGAATCATGCAATCTGTCAATATTTAACAGCTTTAAGTCTTCCTCGGCTGCTTTCAGCTCATGGCCTGTGAAACCCATTTCTCCTCTCTAACCCCCCCCCCCCCCCCCC
>JAVQIZ010072989.1:0-19883 GCA_036023535.2 Galaxias brevipinnis
AATGTGAGTGTGAGTTGTTGTCTGTCCCTATGTGTCAGCCCTGTGATAGACTGGCGACCTGTCCAGGGTGTACCCCGCCTCTCGCCCTATGTCGGCTGGGATAGGCTCCAGCCCCCCCGCGACCCTACAAAGGATAAGCGGTATAGCTAATGGATGGATGGTACTACTTCATCATCATAAGTGTCCTCCATTAAACGATGATGAAGCACACTGCCATTCTAGCAGCAATAAGCGTCTCCCCTCTCAACATACAGGGTCTACCTGCAGTCCACTTGTGCTGCAGCAGCAGGTTGTGGCTAAGGCAGTCAGTCTGATAACTGTAACGCATCACACCGCATTTGCTCTGGGAAGCTGTCTTTGCTCTAAGCTATCTTCAACCTATGGAAGCGTATTGCTGCGACGCCAGAAAAATAAAAACAGATCAGTATCACGTTATAACGTGAAAACGTATTGCTTTAACATAATGCCTTTCAAGTTATAACGTGATACGTCTCACGTTATCACGTGATAACTATAGCCCTAATGTAAAACTCTTGCATGAGAAAGCGATGCATAGGAACACAACCATTGTGGGTTGCTAAGTTGCTCCAGGGGGACTGTCCCTGTAATTTCATTGCAAGTCACTTTTCCATAATAGTGTCTGCTTGTTGACAATGTAAATGTAATGTGTGAGGAGAAGGGATTGATGAATATGGTTCATTGGCGAGATGGTGTAGCTTGTGACCATCAGCCTTCCATGCCCCTCCAGCTGATCAATTAGAAATTACATGATACTACCTCGGAGGGTCTGACTCAATCTTCCTTCTGTTCAGCCTATCAAGGGCTGCACCTAACGATTCATTTTCTACCGATTAATCTAGCGATTATTTTTTCCCCGATTAGTCGACTAATCTAACGATTCTTTTTAAAGTGCGTTTTAAAACATCTACTATAACCATTGGACCTTAATTATTATTTATTGACACATTCACTGTAAGGTTTATCAAGCCTAAGAATTGGTTTTAAATTTAATTATTTATAAAATAAACTTATGCCAAAAATAACTCAAAAATAACAAAACACAACTCTCTGAAAATCCATACCAGATTTTGCTCATTACCTTGCAGTGACTGAAAGTTTGCCTCTGGTCAAGGCAATCGGCAGATGAACAATAAAGCGGTCTGCAACGTGTGTTCCTTAACTTAATCTAAACGGTTATCATATAATTAAAACCTTATGTATTCACCGAAACGTTTTTGCTTGTGCATATTTCTCCTTTCTTTGAAGTAGCCATTGTCCAAGTTCGGATGCAGGATACAACAGCAGCTTGGGTCTATTGTGCTCACCATTGGGTGCTGCAAAATCCAGTTTGGGTGTAGAGTTTTCCCAACCACATCCGGGTCTGAATTTTCTGCCATGTTTTGCAATTGTAAACTTTTTTCCCGATATTTGCCAAGAAGCCTACTTGAAATATTCTATGTGAAAGACGTCGTGCTGTAAACATGTGCCATTGATAGCTCGTCCAGTCATAGGTTTGCTTTGGTGTGTCATGTAATTGGTCCGGATTGAAAATGTCATTGATGATATCAGTTCCAGCAACTAGCTTCACTGCAATATTGGTAGGATCTGAAAATGTTAATAGAACTATGCTGGGGCCATTTGTCTGCATTTATATTTCACATTCTAAATTGTTTGCAATACCATAACATGAAGACATAATATTTCATGACTATTATAGTACTGTGCATAGGCATGGCCTATTTCACAATGTATCATTAGATCCTCCATCAAGACAACTACAAGATTATCAACCCAAAAATATGTACAAAATGCATTCAACATTTTTTTTTTGCTTTTTTTCGACATTTAATACCCTGAAGCCTCGCGCGTTACATCCCTCACCTCTCATCAGGCATGCCCGACCATACATTACCTTGCATTCATTCATTCAAACTGCACTGCTTTGCGCGGTCTAGGAGAAGCGAAAGGGCAACACTCCAGAAAAAAAATGCCTTTTGGATTTGAGGTTTACGGAGTAATTTTTGTAATTTTATTTGGAAGATTTTGCACCTGCGCAGAGGAATTTTCTATTGACTCAGATCAACCAATACTGCCTGAATCCTTTTTGCTGAAACCTAAAGTAGTCATCGCAATTCTTTCACGCAATGTGGCGCACAGCCTCCCCTATTTTTTGGGATGTATCGACAGACTAGACTATCCAAAGGAACGTATTTCTATCTGGTAAAATAACATGATTAATGAAAAAAAATGTAGGCTATACCTTACCTTTAAAAATTAAAGTATATATTTATAACCGTGTGAATATTAGTAAGCTATATATTTCCAAGTAAATAACAAGCCTAATTGGACAGGGATCTTAAAGTATGGGTCTGAGGAGGTAAATATGCAGGTGTTCTACATTTCTCATAAAATATTGATTAGCTTTTTTCAATAATTTTCAGTAAGAAAATATATCACAATAACCTATGTAGGATAATTGATAACCAAGCAATTTCATTGGTAATTGCAGTACCATTAGAGGTTACACCTTTCCATGTATATACAACGTTTGACTAGTTTTAAATGGGTTACGATCCTTGCCATAAGTAGCAAAGGAATGACATGCCTTTATATAGTATAATACAGCCAAATGCATACCACAATATAATGCAGATGAACACTTCTGTGTTAACTCAATGTGAGATTCTAAATGCCTATAAAAATGGATTATTAAGATATAATCTTGTTGTGATCTCTATACTTCCGACTTTCCCCATTGAGCTAAAAAGTTCATAGACTGAATTCACACAGACAAGTGAGAAGAGTAAACTCCAGCCTTGGGTTAGAGAAAAGACGTCAACAGCATAGCATAGCTCTATGAATCCCTACAAAGAAAGGAAGAAATTAACATGAGATGCCCCTAAAATCAATCCGGAAATGTGCAGAATGTATAGGCTCTACTGAATTGATAGGGACGCAGTATGTGCCATCATACCTGAGTATTTGTCGCAGGGCTGCAGCGGACCACAGTTTGGACAATACCACAGCCATGCTGCAGGAATGGCTCCAAGCAGTACGACACCAGTACCACTCTGTAGAATGGAGACCCATGCAGCAGCCAAGGTGAGGAACATGCATACAGTGGACTAAGGCTGCTCATTATAGAGCCAGACAAGTAGACAGGAAACCCAAAGATGTGAGTGTGGTTAAAATTCAAACTACCTTCGTCTGCATATACTTTTCAAGACTCAAACAATAACCTATAGCTATATCTATGTATCTCTGTCTCTCTAAGTTCCTATGCAGATGAGCAGGGGCCCAAGCACTGGCCCAGCTCCCGGTTCACCCATGTGATGAAACTAAAGCAGACTGCCCTCAGAGCAGCTAGGGGACTATGGGCCGACTACATACTGGTAACATCGTTATTACAGAATTGGCCATGAAGGTTGTGCTTGAACATCTGCTAATATCAAATTGAATAACTGACATACGAGTTTTATGAGTTTAAATCATGTTAATTTAGGGAGAACCCTGCATTGGTTTATCTGTCCTTTAGTTTGTGGACAGTGACAACCTGCTGACAAACCGCAGGGTGCTGACAGACATGATGGCTGAGAATCTGACGTTGGTGGCACCCATGTTGGAGTCCAGAGTTCTTTACTCCAATTTCTGGTGCGGTATGACCCCTCAGGTGAATTGTTCCTTGTCTATCATCCAATGACTTACTATAAAACAACCACAAAAAAAGCATACGTTACCCCCATCTCTACAGTTTTTACATTGTAAATACAATTACAGTTCTTGTGTATGTTTTGTCAAAGTCAAAATATAAATTAAATTGTCAACACATCCAGGGTTACTACAAGCGCACTCCTGAATACATCCCAATCCGCAAGTGGAAGCGGCAGGGTTGCTTTGCCGTTCCTATGGTGCACTCTACATTCCTGCTGGACTTGAGGCGCAGTGCGAGTCAGGCTCTGACTTTCCACCCACCCCACTCAGACTACACTTTCCCTCTCGATGACATCATGGTCTTCGCATTCTCTGCGCGCCAAGCAGGTAAGACTGTCCATATCGGAACTCTTTAAGTAGTTGGCTGATTCACATTGATGCACATGAACCTTTAAGTGAATGTACACCACAGACTTTACATTGACATAGACACACACTAATATTTTCAATTCAATTCAATTAAATGTCTTTATTGTCCCTGTAGGGCAATTCTGGTGCTGTATAAACAACATGAGAAATATACTGCACATACAACAACAACACCACTACAAAGAGAAATATACTGCACATACAACAACAACACCACTACAAAGTGCACAAAGTAATAGTACTTGCCATGAGTAAACAAGTGCAAACAGTCAGAATATTGCAAAGTACATCTTACATATCTTTCTTATACTTCATCTGGAATATGAAAGTATATTCAGCGCTAAATTTAAGTTTGCTAAGAAGTTAGCATAAAAATAGGTAACATATCTAATTTTCTACATAACACTTCACACATTTTTTGTAAGGCTTCTGCGGCATTATTGGCAAGCCAAGGGCATTCATTTAAACGTTTTTTCTTTCTCTGTTGTGATATGGTCCAGATGTACAGATGTACGTGAGCAACAGAGACCACTTTGGCTATGTGCCCCTGCCGCTGAAGCAACATCAGAGCCTAGAAGAGGAGGTGGAGAGTTTCAGCCACACAGTCACAGAGGCTCTTAGTGAGTACTCTAGCTGCAGCCACATGTCAGTACTGTACACTATACACATGCATGTATGGGTTTGTATTAACACTAGGTGTACCCAATCAGCCCTGCATGGCTTAATTCAATTTGTTTTTTACATTTGTGTGTTCTCTTCACTGCTATACCCTAAAGAAATGCCATTAATGTAATTAATTAAATTTTTTTTTAAATGTGGGTAATATTTCATGCTGATACCCCACACAAATATTCATAGGTCAAAATGATCTCTCCTTATTTCCCTCTATTTGTCTGATCCTATGTCTATGTACAGTATCTGTCTGTTGGGCTTCTGGCCCTCACTATCAGTCTCTTGTCAGAATTCTCACTCCTTCGCTACAGCCGCGTGTCCTTACTCGTCTGCCAGCTTCACCCTGTCTTTTCAGAAAACTCCCACACTCAGTTCTGCAACTGAGGTGCTTTTATTAAATGATTATTAAGGAGTATTTATTCAATAAGTTTTACGGATATGGAAATTAACATCTCATAGTTGTTTATTACATATTTTTTACGAATATGGAAATTAACATCTCATAGTTTAACAGTATATTCTCTGTAGGTAAATACTACACATTAAATTATGAAGAATGACTATATCTAAGATATATTCTAATGTGACAGCACTCTTGTTGTAGTTGACTTCACTCTGGAGCCATCCCAATATGTGCACTATAGGCCCAGGAACCTGGGAAAACTTGGCTTTGAACAGGTACATTCATTATGAATCAACCAATAAAACATAAAAAACAAGGATAAGAGCTAGTCGAGTTAAAAGTATCTCATCTCCTCCTCTAGGTCTTTCTGATCAATCTGAAGCGTCGTACAGACCGACGGGAGAGAATGCTGAGCACCCTGGAAATCCTCGGCATTGACTTTACAGTGACAGAAGCCGTGGATGGCAAGTACGACATCAGCTAGTCTGCAGGAGTGCTATATACAATATACCAAAAAAGCTTTTCATCTGCTGCTGCTGATATACATAACTGACAAGATTGACTTGAAGAGAATGATAGGTGGAGATTTGTGTTTTAGTCTTTGATTTGCTGTTAAATAATGAGGTGAAAACCCTCAAGTGCAATCTTTGCACAGTGGCATCTTGTTACTTAGCTTTCAAAGCAGGAAGGACTGACTTCTCATGAAGTCATTTACTTTTTTTCCCCCTTCTACTGTCTTTTTTTTATGTCAGAGCCTTGAACTCATCTCAACTGCGATCAATGGGCATAGACATGTTGCCAGGCTACAAAGACCCGTATTCAGGTCGAGTGCTGACAAGAGGGGAGATCGGTTGCTTTCTTAGTCACTACAACATCTGGACAAAGGTGTCCTGCTCAAAACAATCTCTTTATAAATGTCAATAACAGATTGAATGTCTGACAAGAGTTAGAAAGTTTAACAGAAGTCTCAATCTGCTCAAACCACATTCATAGTCATATTGTTCCTCAAATGAACATATCATCTGTTAATTGGACAATGCACTACTTTTTTGGTAAGTCACTGTCCAGAGATGTGTCACTATGCCTAGTCAGCCTGTGGTGTGTGTCGCCCCCTAGGTAGTTCAGCAGGAACTGCAGCAGGTTCTTGTGCTGGAAGATGACGTGAGGTTTGAACCACGCTTTAACAGTAGACTGGTGGCCATCATGAACAATGTGAAACAAGTTGGGCTTGACTGGGACCTCATGTAAGACCGAAATCACAACACCCATCCCAATCGAAAACGTTTGTGCATGATATTTGAAATTAATAGCAACACTTAAGTATTGGCTCCATTGACCTTTTTCTTAACCACCTTTTTCTTATTAGCTATGTAGGCCGTAAGCGACTTCAGGTGAAGGAGCCGGAGCGCTGGGTGCCAGATGTCAGCCACCTGGTGCAGCCAGACTATTCCTACTGGACCCTGGGCTACACCTTGTCACTACAGGGGGCCCGCAAGCTCCTGGCAGCCGAACCGCTAGGCAAGATGCTACCGGTGGATGAGTACCTGCCTATCATGTTCAACAAGCACCCAAAGTGAGTCCAGAGACCATCTTGAGAATGAAAAGATTATAATGCAGCTTTAATGGCCATATACAGTAGAGCCCGACCGATAGTGGACATTTGGGACCGATGCCTATACCCAATATTAAAACATCATGATGCCGATATAGCGGCCGATATTCACTCAAAGGTTGTTATCTTTCCTATTTCGTTAAGTATTGCATTATAATTGTGGATGTGTTGTGTTGTTGATGTATTGTGTGAGTGTAAAAGGCCCAAAATGGGTATGTTACCCAGAGGCAACGCCGGCGCCAAAAATAGGCCTAATAATATGACTTTACGATAACAAGATGTGATGCGTCATCACTAATTTGTTTTTCCGTAGACATATAAATAACAATTTAAAGTAATTTCATGACCTATTTCGACTGGCTAATTGCCATACGTGCTTGTAGGCTAGGCAGTGGTCGAATTGTTAAAAGTTAACAAGGGGGATGGTGGCTTTAAATAGTTTAGGCTAATGATCAATTTAGCCAACCATTCCACCACCATTGTGTAATTCCAACATGCAGATAGCCTATGTAATCTCTGTAATTACTTACACTCTGAGTCCATAGATATTCTGTTGACCCAATTTATTGCTTTGTGCTTAGCGTGGAGTACATGGGGCATTTTATGCAACGGGAGCTGAAGGCCTTTTCCCTAGAGCCCCTGCTTCTCTTCCCCACCCACTACACCGGTGAGCCAGGCTACTTCAGCGACACGGAGACCTCCAGCATCTGGGACGATGAGGCAGTGGCTACAGACTGGGACCGGCAAAGTGCCCTGCGCCGAAGCAAGCAAGCCAGCCAAGAGAGCGAGGGCCCATCCATTACATCTGCTAGTACTACAAATGGAGAAAAGCCTCCACCCTCCTACATCAGCAACAAAGAGGAACTTTGATCAGAGTGGATACACAAACATCTAGGTTCAGATGTACATTGGCATTGTTTCTCTGGTGTGATATTATTTGACTGGCTATTCAAGTATTTCTGGTGTTGGTCATTTTAATACATTTAGAAGGAAGTATATCAATAAGTAAAACTACAGAACCGATACTTAGTTTGATTTTATTCTTACTAATAACAAAATATACACAAACAAAACAGTCAACTTTTTATTTTATTTATTTATTTAAAAAAGCACTGGCAGTTTTATATTCAAGCAAACTTTGGAACAAATGAATAGTTGTGTTCCATATCAAAAAAGGAATAAACTGTGAAAAGATTTAAAGCCACACAAAAATGCTTTAATAAATTAGATTGGCATAATAATAGAAAATTGAACATGCTATTACTTGGATGTTGCACAGGAAAAAAATCTATTTCAGTGGTCAATTTTTTATACACCTGAGAATATAAATATCAACATTGCATGTTGCAGCAAGTATTAAATTAGTTCCACAGTTCCTCTTATTGAAATAACAGTAAACCAAAGCTTTAATAAGATTCAAAAAGCACACTATTAATAATGTACAAATTAGGCATACATTTTAAAACATCTTACATCCGAACAATGTGCATATCTGATTAGTGTGGGGGGTTAGGTAGCTCTTAAAAAATTGCAAAGACCAAAGCAAATTTGCAAAGCCACCATATCCCATGTTTCCCTGCCAGATTTTAAGGGTATAGAAATGGTCATTGATACATTGATATAGGTCCAGTTAATTGGCATTCTGTTAGCGGCATTGCTCAGCTTCTGGTAAACCCAAATAGTCTTTGATATTGTTTAAAAGGGACACAGTAATTGATGCCATACACAGGCAATAACATGGACCAGGTCTAGCCCTTGCTTCTACATCTACAAAAAAAAAAACAGACCTGTAGAGCTGTAGAATTCAAAATGTTGGAATTACATGTGTGAACACCGCTTGAAATGGATGCCTCCACAAGGCATTGCTTATCTAGTGTGGAAGTTTACTTATACTCGGTACGCATTCTTGAGAAAAGGCTGAGGAAAAACAAGTGGAGTTTTGGGAAAAGCAAACACCAGACTTTAAGGCTTATTGTCCAATCAGACGGGTTATTATGTGAACTACACTGCAGTTCATACTGACACCTGGGTAAGACAATGTTACAAATAATGAATCATGAGGTAAATCTGTATTGTTAGTGAAATCATTAACTTGCAACCTTCAAGACTTGCCACAAGTCATTTAACTAGACTATTTTGTATTTTAAGTTGTTCAGTCTATGTTCAAGGAAACTGCCAGCAGTTACCAAAAACTGTCATTGGAGGAAAAGCATGTACAAATTTGAAACAGTAAGATCAGGGAAACATTGTACACGTGTGATGCAGTTGAGCATTAGCTATCTTACTGTGGGGGATGTAAGAAATCCCAGTTTGACTTCAAAAGATGCTCAGAGAGCACCAAAAGAACTTCAATTTAAGTTTAAAAAAAAGTATACAAAAGTACTTAACTGTATTATTACAATGCCTAGAACACTATAATGCCCTAAAAACAAACAAATGATATCTATTTATAGAAATACATGATAATCAAACCTATTTTTCATCGCACTTTTTAAAGTACTTTAACCAATGTTGGCATTACTGCCTTTTGCTATATCACTGACAAATACATTTGATCAAATATCTCCACAGTGTTTAGTTGCAGAAGCTAAATTTTAACAGTGCAATAAAACTACGTAGCCAAATGGTATCTAAAACAACACCTCCACCAAAATGTGCCATATTGCATGTGTGTATTTGTAAATGTGCCCTATCAAAAAGGCTTCCACAAGTAGAAATGATTCCAACAGTAAACATGGTGCAAAATAGGACTGAGACAGTTTTAAGGCTTTCTGAGTTTCCTGAAGTGTTGTTCTCTGAGATAAAGTAATATTCTATCCTTTGTATCTGGACCAACAGTGGAGATAGTGGACACTCATCTTCTGTTTAACACAATGTAAATAGACACCCACCCACCCACACACACACACACACACACACACACACACACACACACACACACACACCAACACTCACAAGCAGCGCTATGCTATCCAAGCAAATACACCTGTCAAGAATAATAGAAGGACTACAATTCATCATGTATTACTTCTTACTAATAGCCTCTGAAAGATATATTTCTACATGTTAAGCTTAAAGCTTATATATTTCTATATACATATATATGCATTTGCAGCTGTCGCAGTCGAAATATCACCCTGTATCACAGGTCAACATTTCATGGATAAGAGGAAGCTGTTCTAGACTTGAGGATTGCGTGCAAAAGGCTCCTTGTTTATCAAAACTTGTTCTGTTGTGTATAGTTACATAAAAATATGGTTGACCTGCATTTTGAATGCCAATTTATACAGAAAAATACAATATTGCAAAACATAATTAAATCACTAAAATAACTAATTCCATTTAATCAGAAAAACTCAAACGAAAGAAAGTAATGGAATGTGCAAACTAAAACTCAGAATGTGGCAGTAAGCCTAGCCGCTAAGACATTTGTAGTCATACTCTACCTCGCTAAGCCTCTACCTAACATCACAAAATAGCTAAGTATAAAACAAGCCGCGTACAAATAATCATAAAAAAAGAAGAAATGGAAACATAATACACATAACAATATGTGGCGGATGAGTGTGTGGATGTAAGAGTTGCATGAAAATCCCTGCATACGTGAAAGTTTTCTGTAAAATTTCGGAGAAAATGAGGTTGACGGTTAAGTGGGAGTGGCCACATCATTGTTCTGGTTGAGTAGTTATGAATTTGCCCTCTTCTGTCTGTGTAGCTGGTGGCACACTGCCCATGAGCCAGTGGGTATATTTGCAGTAGGTGAACTTGGGGACCACTCCCAACTGCAGATGACTCCAGAATTTAAAGTGGACGGGGTCACCCCATTGGTTACTCTGCCTGCCCTGTGATGGAAGGAGGGGATGCCCCCTTATTACGCGTCAGCATGGAGGGCTGGAAGTCGGGGTGACGGCGGGCGTGCTTGATTAGGTGGTCGCTGCGCATGAATCGCTTGTCACACAACGGGCAGAGGAAGCGCTTCTCACCCGTATGGGTGCGGGTGTGACGTGCCAGCTCGTCCGAGCGGGCAAACTTCTTTTCACAGTCGGGCCAAGTGCAAGGGAATGGCCTCTCACCTTAAGAGTGGGACAAAAGAAAATTGATATTTGCCTCTTTTACAGTTCCAGTTCAATATCTTGTTGGTTTAAAGATCTGAATTCAAGTTTTGGATAAGGAGCCCACATATTTAGAAACAATTGGAGTTATTGGTTCTAATAATGGATTGAAATATTTTGTGGATGAAACATTGTCTAGTCAGTTATCTACATGGCCTAAATCCACCTCTTCCAACAGCATAAATTCTGTTTGCAGTCTGCTAAGCCACTGTCAAACAGCAACTTGCCATCAAAGGGAATTCGAAGCCTGCCATCCATAACGATTCTAACCGCTACAACTGAAACTTAAACCAGAGGATGCTGGCAGAAAGGCCAGGGTTTTCACGTTTCAGCTATGCTACCACGCAGTCTCTTTGTGGGCGTTCCTTTGCCACCATGTTTTTTTTCAGCCTAGTTTCCTCTCCTTAAACCGTTAAGGCCTGTTCAATGACCCTGAACATACCCGAATATTTTATTTAGCTTCACTAGTTGCTAACGCCCAGTGCTACAGCGGTACCAATTTAACACAGTCAGCTGTAGATCAGAAGGCACAAAATTACTACAAGACAGCTTCTGGTCTTCACACATGTACAGACATGAGATTATGATTAGAGGTAATTGGATTTAGAATTAGACTATTAGTTGCAAGATATCAAGGCGCACTGTGCAAATCACCCTAATGTTACACCCTATTCCCTATTCATCTTGTATGCAAATCCGGTATAGATGAAGATATTCGTCACTGCACTTTCTGTCCAGCCCCATTCTTTTGTTCCTTTACTTCTTTGTCACGAACCCTCGTTTGGAGAGTTTTCCCCCTTTTCTTTTGTCTGGCCGAGTATTGTACTAATCTCGCGGGTAAAAGGCAGATTGGCTACACCCACCCACCCACCGGTAATCTATGTAAAGAAAATGTAATTTCGATCAACGAAAATAACAGTTGGAGGGAGGTGTACACTAGGGGAGGTGCAAGCAAGTTATGAAAGAACTTGTACAAGAGACACTCATGAACAAAGATGATCATTTGGGCCCATAGACAAATTCGTTACTTATTACATATTTAGGATCTGATAACAAATAATAGTCACCTGTATGGGTTCGAATGTGGGCCTTGAGGTGAGAAGATTTCCCGTAAACTCTGTCACACCCGTCAAAAGTGCATTGGTGTCGCTTCACAGGGGACCGCGGCGCCCCTCCTCCCCACTGTTGAACAGCATTGTACTGTCCGGGGATCGGTGTAGCAGAGGGGGTCATGTTAGGGGTAGTTGAGTCAGACAACGTGGTATAGCCGCTCTCCCCACACGAGGAGTTGCTGCTCTCAGAGTAAGCCGACATGGGGCGAAACTTGCCGTGAAGATCGGTAAGGATTCCAGCCACCGTCATCATGTTGGTTCCCTCTAATCTTAAAGTCTCGCGCACCTCCCTGTCCTCGTTCGACCCATCGGGCTCCCCAGGAAGCAGGCCCTGCGGAGGGGGCAGGGTGGCGGGGACAACCGGGGTGGGTCTGTGTAGGACTGGACCACTTGATATAGACACGAGACACTCGGCAGCGAAATAATCGGAATAGGCCGTCACCGACATATTTATATATGTTGGTTTCGGATAGCTTGTTGGTTTGTTGAATAAATATCCGCTTTCTGTTTAGAGTACCTCGATACGGCTTTCTATCACGTTTAGTCAGATAAACTCGACGAACTAAGATCTTCTAGTTAGACGCTCTTTACTTTCATAAAATAATTCGATTAGCGTAATCGAAAACATGAATTTACATCAAACAAAAAAACTAAAGATTTTTTCGTGTCCTTTTACCTCCAGTCCATGCGTCCTCACGTCGCCCGACTGTTCATTGTGTCTGACTCTGAAAAGCCGGTCAACCCCTACGCCCCCCTGTTCAGATTCAGAGCAACACGCAGACACTGACGTTGCAGGCTGACGTAAGGCAAGCCACGGGCGTGGACCTCAACAGCTTTTAAATCTACATCGTGGAAACTAAGGCGGTGGCTAGCGCGTGCGATGATGGCGGGGAAGGAAAGCCTCAGGTTTTGAGGCGAGGAAGTGGCACCGTGATAAGTAGCTATTACTTAGTCCCCTCATCATTTCAGTCTCATTAGCTCCCCAAACTATAATATAATAATATAAGCATCAAATCAAGATTATCTGTTAAAAAAAAATATGTGGACCGTAATGGGCTGAGGCCATTATGCCTAGAAAGCCAAATCCTTTCAGTTTCAAGTTTATGTCTCCCTCTCCTGGATTTGTTCTACCAACGTGGAGTTTAATTCTACCTTCAAGTGTCAGTTTATTATTCCGTACACACCTTCAGATCATAAAAGGAATAGATCAAGGCCATAGACTGACACACAGTTGGTTCTTATACACACTTATAAGCAAAAGTATATATTTTTAGCCTTTCTGGTTGAAATGTTTTATTTTAACACTTGTTATGTTCAACACATTTTAAAAGTATACGTTATGATAGACAATGTGTAAAGACACCCTAAAATACAGTGTCAATTCTTTAAACTACTATAATTTGCCCTCCATATGGAAGCTTGTATTTCTATTTTAGACAGGCCCCAGACCTTTGCAACAAGAGTGTATAGGAACGGGTCTCTTTCTGTGGGGGCCCACTGGGCCCAGTGTTTTGTCAAGTGATTGGCTCAGGGGATGTTTGTAGCTCCAGTTTGCAGGCTTCTTCCTGATTGGATGCTGTAAGCAGTGTGGGTCACTGTGGCAGACCATGCACAGGCATGGCCAGTCACTAGCTGTGAACAGTGCCTGTTTTTCAGCCCAACTTCTTACATGTGGAGTCTTTGGAAGTCAGCGGCTGCAGTGACTCAGGGCTGCTATGGCCATCTCTTTGTTATTTTTTTATGTCTGCCTGCTTTATATGGGTCTCATTCCAAACAGTGAGTACATTTTTAGGTTTCTTTTGTTAATTCTTTCATTCATTGATTCAATAATGCGGTTGTAATTTTAACCTGAAGTGTATTGCTAGTATTGACTGTCTAACTGTCCATATTTAACAGAACTGTTAGAATAAAACCTCTTTGAGCATTGAATGGATATTTGTTTAAAATAGTTTTCCTACTATGTTTATGTTCAGATGTTACATTTTTGATTTAATGTAGAAATTGATAGCTATCAAGCAGAAGACCCACTCTGTGACTCAAGTTGCGTTGATGACGGTAAGGAAAAATAGTGTTACCAACATTGTGTTTAAATGCATTGTGTTCAAATTGTCTGCTACTTGGTGATATTAACAGCATTTTGTGTAATTCAAATAATGATTGTGCTGTGTTATCTGGCAAAAATAGATATCAGTTCAAACATTTGTACCTATTTCATTGGTTCCTTAACCACCTATTAGTTACCATGTCCCGGGAGCCAGGCTACCACAGGGGGATGCGGTATACCTACAGGTACACCACCACTATAGCCACCACTCTGCACGGCTCAAACTCCGGCCGGAGCGGGATGGCTCTGGACTGCGTGGTGGATATAGACGTGGTCGGCAAGTGTCAACTCGTGATGCAGGTTAGTGTTTGGACTTGGTCGTTTATGTAGTATAAAGCTATGTTGCAATTTTATTTTTTAATCTGTGTCTTTGAATGCTTCCTCAGATTAGGAATCCTCAGATAAAGCGTCTCTCTGCTCAAAAGGAGCATTCTGTGCAGCGCTTAAAGAGTTTAAGGCAAGGGATTCATGATTGCTTTTATATTATTATAATTTATAATTTATTTTGCATGAAAGGCCTATTTTTCATGATGTCAGTTTCTTGACTACTGTTTGAGATTATTTCTTTATTCTTATTGAGTCGAACCAAATTGGAATGTTGCGACTGTTTTCTTTCTGAATGTGATACTGTGTTGGGGCCTGGCCTAACGTTGAGCCCGGGGTCCCGGGGTCACTGAAGGGCTCAGCTGATGTTTTTGTTTCTCAGGGAGGCACTAGAAACGAGTCCCCTCAAGTTCTCCCTCCAGGCTGGAAAGGTTACCTCCCTCTGTGTGCAGGAGGGCGAGCAGGTGTGGACCCTCAACCTCAAGCGAGCCCTACTGAGCATGCTCCAGACCTCCCGCACGGCCACAAAACAGGAAATGGTGAAAGAGGTGAGCCTCAACCTCCGTTACTCTCCAAGACAGAGTGATAAGGATCCTGGATACTTTTTGACATAAGTATATTCTGATGAATATCCCTGCTATGTGGACTTTTGTTACGGCCTGCACTTCTCACTTTACATATCAATAATTTACATTATGGTCTGTAATAAGTGCTTGGTGAAAAGCTGTAGTGTTACACTGTTTTATTCTAGAGAGTTTCCCAACTGTTCCTCGCAAGGTGTACTGTTTTAGATCAAGCAGCCCTGATGTTGCTATCTTGACACTTCCTCAGACAGATGTGTATGGGACCTGCAATAGCTTCTATGAGAGGAGAGGCACCGTGCTAGTGAAGACCAGGGATCTCACTCAGTGCCAGCAGCACAGACTAGCAGACTTTTGGCCACATTCTACTAGTCTGACTGAAGATACTGTAAGATATCGCTGTTTCTCTTTCTCTCTCTCTCTCTCTCTCTCTCTCTCTCGCTCTCTCTCTCTCTCTCTCTCTCATACTCTCTCTGTCTTTCTCATCTCTGCCTTGTTTCACTCTTACTGTCAAAATGCTAAATTATTATTAAATTATTGAGATTGGGAGTTCTCCCTAATAAACAGTTAGACTTAATACATTAGCAATAATGAACATTTACAGATATATGATTCGGTTTTCCCATTTCATAACTTCTAGACAGTGAACTCAAACCTCCAGTGTACCCAGCGACAAGGAACAGTCATGGAGGAGGTTAACTGCATTGAAAACATCTCTGTCGCAACACTGTCAGGGACAGCTGGAGTGGTGAAGACCCAAACAGTCTCCAATCTCATCCTGCTCCGAACCCAACCAGGGATGCCTACTGGATTAGGCAAGTATTATCCAGACTTTGACCTAGTATACCATCTCTATTTGATTGAAGAAATGCAAAATGTTTACCTACATTTTATTTTAGCCTATGTGTTGACCAAATGCAGTATTTTTATGCTGCCTACATTGTTACGGTCTGTGAAATTATAGGCACTGCTGATACATTATATATGGAGACACATATTGCCCCTCTACGTGAGTTCAGACAGGTGTAACTTCTTATTTTGTGATCTCCATCTCCTGGCAGATGCTCTGGTTGCAGGGGTGCAGAAGGACCTCCAGTTTGAGGTGGAGGGGACAGAGACTGCGGCCCACGGCAGAGTGGCCCTGCCACGGGAGGCTGGTGACACTGTGAGGAGCTTGTGTGCTCTCACCAATGACCCACGACAGGTAGGACTGGACCCTATAGGCCTTCTGCACTGTGGCTTAAACATAAAGTGTGTTTTTCAGCTAGTTCAGGCAGACAACTCAGACGCAACATTTATCCACGTCACCATCAATCAACCAGTCGCATGCGCACAATAGTTTAAACGCGGTCTACTTAACTGTAGTTCCCGCATCACACTGGCTCCTACAGTAACTGCTCACTGCTGCACCACACTATGCTCCTGCTCACTGCTGCACCACACTATGCTCCTGCTCTTGCTGCTGCCCACCTCCACCCCAGCTTGCACCTATTCAGGGTCTGTTGTTCAGTATCCGATGGGGGATTCTGCAGATATCTGCTCCCTACCGATGGTTGTTTATTTAGTGTTTGTGTAAGACCCTGGGCGGGAAAGGAATCAGAGCAGCAGACCCTTGACGCCGTGCTTCAATGTATTACCATGTATTGTAATAAACAGTTAAACTTATTGTAAGTTGTCCTGATGGAAGTATATAACACTATCACACTGTAGGTGGCATCATTGTAGAATTTGAATTCAAAGTTAAATAGCTTTTCATTCGATTTCTCTCTTAACGTATGAACTGGTTATCATTCAAGTGATCATTGGAGTCATCTATGTTTTGTGCCTCACTTTTAAGCTCTTGATTTAGAAGTCTCAGGCACAAACAAATACAGTAGATTAAATATTGTTTCTAACAAATCGTCTGTTTTATGAGTATATAAAAGATCAGTAGATTAACAGTGGTTTCCCCTAAAAATGTTTATTTTTATCTGAAAAGTATCTTGCAATACATAAACATGTTCATGTTTGATTCGCTGTAGACATCCGGACAGTTCCTGCATTTGGCTTTCCAGCTCAGAGCTCTGTCCCTCCCTCAGCTGAAAAAGCTCTGGCAAGAGGCCTCCTTCATGTGTCGAAATGAATGGTCAGTTGCCCTAACCATTAATGTCAATCAACTCTCCTGTTCATCATCCAGACATTGTTCTTCGCGTTATCCTTTATACGTCAGAACATTTTATATTTTAGTGCCTCACTTTTGCTGCCTTCTAGGGTGAGCACGTTAGCAGCTGCTGGACACTTTTTTTTTTCCCAATTATGATTTTTTTGTATTTGTCGTTGTGCCAGGCAGCCTCTTTTGGACGCCTTGCCAGCCTGTGGTACTGAAGCCTGTTACCTGCTACTGACAGGTCTGGTGCAGGCCAAGGAGCTAGAGGAGGACCAGGCCCTCTCCTACCTCACCTCCATCTCCCTGATATCCCACCCAACACCTAAGATCATCGGCTCCATCAACGTAGGACTCCTAGTTCTATTCTCTATCAGTCATTTCAGTGGGCTCATCGGGTTCAATTAATCAGATCAATGTATTTCCTCTTTTGATGAAACTTGACTCTTGAATGTTCCATTAAAGGTTTTAAAGGTCTTCAGGTCAGCTTTGACAAGACCCTGACAGTTATATACAGAAACCGTTTGGCCAATCGTCTATCTCCATCCTTGAGGAAAGCCCATCGTCATCTCTGTAAAGTTGATGTCACATACATTTGGTTTAACGCTCAAACCTAGGCGCTGTTGGAGAAGCCTGAGCTGCGGGCCAAGGCCCTGCTGGTGGGCTCCTCCCTGGTCCACCTGGTGTGTCAGAGGGCCCAGCCCCCCTGTGGTGTTCTCCCGCAGGTCAAGGCCTTTATCCAGGCCCTGGAGGATACCCTGCGAGAGGGCTGTAGAACAGACAAGCAAGGCATGCTGACAGAGGTACGTTTCACAAGGCGTGATCACATGAATCGCTGTATTAGAGTGTAATGAACAGCAAGGATGTGGGTGAAGGGGAAGATGATAATGATGAACATGCGCAATCGAACCTCATTATGAGCAGCAACTCCTTTCAATACGGATTACATTGAGTTGACGCATTTGAAGAAGATTCCAGTCCTCTAAAATGTGTTGAGTGTCCCATTACAGCTACTCTATGCGTTGAAAGCGGTTGGGAACACAGGGCAGCCTGCTGCAGCCCTCGCCCCACTGTTGAACCGCTGTGCCCAGGGTCACACCACTGCCCTGGAGCTCAGGCTGACTGCCATCCAGGCCTTCAGACGCATGCCCTGCACGCTCGATGTGGGTTCAGCTCAGAATATATCAGCTAAGTGTTATGCTGTAGTCGTGATAGAGTTTTGTGGTTATGGCGTCCACAATGGTTATTATTAGTTAATTAATTAATTTGCATTATTGGATATCTAGGGCCTGTATGTCCTGACTTTGGAGTGAGCTGCACCAGAACCCTCCTGTTTTTGTTTCTCTGTTGCTTTATATTCCACTCATACTTTCTCAATAAAGAAAATAATGCTGAAAGAAAATAGACACATATAAATGCACCATTCTAGAAAATAAATGTTTTGTTATTGAATATTCCTCTATTTTATGTGATGCAATAATAACTCTGCATAAGTAATTGGCTCTTTCAACTGCAGTTAATTCAGAATTGTGTAGGTGCAATTTAAAAGACAGAAAGGCAGCAATCTGAGCTGGTTTTCCTCAGAGAAACAGATCTGTTTAGGTCCTGTGTCGACATCAAAATGCAGAGGTGCACTTTTCCTTTGTCAAGTTAGAATGCTGACAGATTGTATTAGGGCATAAATGATAAAGGGCATAAAATGCCAAGCTGTTAACTTTACGTGGGCTTTCCTTTATGTATCTGAAGTATTGATCGTTGGATAGCATGAGGCGATAATTGGACCATGATGAGAGGACAGGGACGGTGTCGGGTGATTGACGGCCTATTTCCTCCCCAGAGAGGCATGATGCTGCAGCTGTATCGCTCACCCCGGGAGGAGTCCGAGGTCCGGATCGCTGCATACCAACAGCTCATGCGTTGCCCTGACCCAGAATTTCTTTTGTTGGTGAAGATGACTCTGAGCAATGAAACCTCCAGCCAAGGTCTGAATGGGATGTCCTTAAAGCCATCACATGCTTATTTATTAAGTTATACAAAATAAAAATGTATTGTAGAGTCATGGAGGGTATAGCCATGCAAAAGAACATCTTTCAATTATTTAGGAAATACTCAATACAGTCGGACGGATACTCACACAAATATAAGTTATTTTCTATTTTGGATGAAAAGGGATTTTACTGGAATTTGCCTAAGCATTATGGATTGATTCTGTCGCAAACTTGACATTTAAGTGTATGTTTCTTAAAGACTGATTACTTTTAACACTAAATTTAACTGATTGCTGTTCGAATGGTAAAACTCTAACACTGCACCTGTAGTTTGCCATCTATCAGGAGCTATTCCAACTATTGTGTATTTCACATTCGTCCCATTCAACACCTTAAATATAAAGCTTATCCCAGCATTGTTAGAGACTGAGAAGTAAGAGAGAGATTGTTAAGAGTCAGGACATGTATCTTATAACGTTGAGTTGAACTTGAATGAAGTTGCTCTAGATATGTAAACATGTATCACAGAGCATTCTCTTCTCAGTGGGGTCCTTCGTGTGGAGTCACCTGACTAACATTCTGAGGACGGAAGACCCCATGAAGCTGGCGCTAATGGAGGCGCTTCCTGATGACATCATCAGCAAAGACTTTGAGGCAGAGCCTTGGAAATACTCCTCCTATTCAGACTACACAGTCGACTCCGGTAATCAGAGGGGGGTGGGTGTGTGTGTGTGTGTGGGGGGGGGGGGGTA
>JAVQIZ010072990.1:0-26164 GCA_036023535.2 Galaxias brevipinnis
ACGCTAAAACACAAAAGGGAAGAGTCCACGGCTTTGTGGTATGGATGCCATCCACTCGAGAAGCTGCAGCCTCTGTATATCACACTCATTCTGCTGCCTCAGCCAAGTGCAGAATGTGCAGAGTGAACATGACCCCATCAACATGTGCGATGTCTGAAGGCTTGTTGTTTTTTGGTGATAACGCACTAAACTGACACTATGGTCCACCTGGGCAGGAGGTTGATACACAGAGCCGGGATCCTATTACAGGAAGGGCTGCTATCATATTAAATCAGGTGGAAATGCCTTGCTGGAGCGTGGCCAAGGTCCGATGGAGCCGTAAACATGGATGGAGGCCTGACATCTGAGTGACTGCCTGGCTGGAGAGAAGGCTACCTTCGCTCTTCACTCCGAGCAAATGCACTTTCGATTAATTACTGTCCAACTTTTTACAGCATTACCACCTTTATGAAGGTGATCTTTAGTGAAGTGCCCCCGCAGTAAATCAAATATGTATGTTTCAGAAGCATTATGCAAAAGAGCATTTCCTGTGTCTGCCGAGAAGCAGTAGGTCTCTTAAGAAAAACGGAACTACTCGTATGTGGAAAAGGGATGTATTATTTTTCTCATAAAATCTTGACCATGTTCCGATGTCTGAGTGGATATTAAGATTATATACTCAGCCCTCCTTTGCTGTACGGTTGCCTTTCATACCTTATTAATGACTTTAGCCAGGCCCTGAGAAGTCCTCTGAAGGAGTAGCAATAGGAATGGGTTATGAGTGACAGCAATTATTCACGCACCGTCTCCTCATCTCTTCTGCTGTCTGCTAAAGGGATAGTTCAATTTCTTGGGAGACAAAATATGTTCCTACTTACCCCTAGTCAGAAGAGATGATCAACATTAACATTACGATTGTGTATGAAATAATCAGTTATTTAGGAAAGCAGGTAAGTAAATGTTGCTTAGCAACTTAGCGACAATGGCTTAATGATGACAAACCACTCAAGAGAATCCAGTTGCAGTTTAATTATGACTATATGGCCGGGCCACCACCTGTAGTACTGGAGTTTCATTGGTAGTCTTTGGAATGAAAAAGATTAATGAAAAATTACTTGATTTGAATTGCTTGGCTGCCACTTCTCAACTACCTCATCTGTGCATATATGAGGAGTGAAAGCTATTTTGATTGTCCATGCTATTACTTATCAATCATTATTACCATTTAATTTAATTGATTTCATTCTAAATGAGAAATTTGAAATTTACCTTTCAGAATGTCTTACTTGAAGGCCATTTTGTTTGTTGGGGTAAATCAATTTGACAAGCTGCTTTTTAAGGATCCATTTGGTTTCTTTAGGTCTCACAGCCTACCGTAACAAAGTAGAATATACTGCAAGTTCTCTGGGGATTATTGGGGTGTAAAAAACAGTTTAAAAAAAATATATATAAATATGACACATCTCCAGTATTCCAACAGTGCCATGCATATGCCCAGAACTAAGATAGGTGTAATTAAAGGCCTCACTCAAGCTGTCAGCGGCTGTGCCTCGCCCTTCTCCCCCTCCCCCTAATGAATGTTTGTGGTAGGTAATTGCTGGTCCACTGTGTTGACAGGGAGAACTGATGCTAAATAATGGGCCTTGTTAGGGTCTGTTGTAAAGCCCAGACCTCAAGATGAAGATGCACTATACAAGATAGGACACACACACACACACACACACACACACACACACACACACATACACACACGCACAAAGATTTGCTGTTTTAAATATAAAACCTTGATATAGCCAAATATAATCAACATTTGTGAATGCAGGTGGTTGGGAAATGACAAACTTCAAACTAGCTAAATATATTCTGTTAAAGTCAGAAAAAGGTTTGTCTCTAGTCATACGTTTGAGGGGTGATGACCTTTGCCTGTCGTGAACGGCTGTTGGATTGGTTTATAAGTGTCACCTATGTCTCGTTTGAAATGTGGATTTCACCTGTGTGTTTGTTCTTCTTTTAAGCCTTGCCTCTTCAGTTGGAAATTGTCTGGTCATTATGTCATTACATCATTATGTTTCATTATGATGTGATGTAAATTGTCTGGTCATTATGTCATTACGTCATTACGTTTCATTGTGATGTTGCGGTTCTTGTGTCCTGAAACGTTCTTCTTGTTTTGTATCACTTGACCTGCCTATTCTTCATCTATGTCTAACTCTATCATGAGGGTGACAGTGCCAGCAAGCTGAGTGGAGACTACACAGGAAAAATGTAGTTGAATGTAAGCTACATAAACCTATGAGACTCATGCCGACTTAAAGTGTATCAAGTGTATCAACTTTATTTGGTTTCTCCCTTTGATCAATTAGAATTTCAGAATCTGTTCCCCTTTTACAATAATCAATGTACTAGCTTATGGTTCTGTATGTAGCAAATCTCAGCATTCAAATTTACCTTTCTACCTTCGACTTGATTGCTGTCGTACTGAGAGGCATGACCTAATTCAAATCTAATAAACTTCATTCATATTTGATTCTGCCACAGCGGATTTGAGCCTTTTCTTTTAATACCTGTATTATCTTCAGAGCTACCGCAAGTTAGTACAGTTTGCATATTTTTACCCTCAAACTTTGTATAATGTGCAATAAACGGTTTGACGTAGATCAATTGAGTTTCCAGGCAGCCATTTTAACGTCTGTATAGATATGGTAAAATATCAGTTTAAGTATCAGAAACAGAAACAAGAGATTAGAGAACACTGAAAAAATAAAACGAACTGAGGTATAATGTGTGTGTGTGTGTGTGTGTGTGTGTGTATGTATATAAATACATATATACACACGTTTATATTTTATTGTTTATATTGTATATAATATCTATACTCATTATGATACTCAGTATGTATACATTTATAAGTACGGATCAATGAACTTTGTACATAGCAGTGTACAGAATCCTAGTACAATGCTTTAACCAATCAGCTTATTGATGCAATTAAAACCTAATGTTATGTATAATGGAAATTGAATCTTGGAGATCCTGAAGGACTTGTTTTATCTAGGTTATCTTGAAGGAACTCCTAACCTGTTGTGGACCTAGACCACTGTTGTGGAGACTCTTTCCGGGTATGATATGATTATCCCACTGCAGCCAATTCTTCAATGCTCTACTTTGACAGAGGTTGCACAAGCTTGAGTGAGGGCTGTACTCTCTTTTTGTTTTGTTCAAGGGACCTTCTTATTAGACATATGAAGAAGTGCATCAGCATAGTGTGCAGTGATGAAGATGCTAACATATCGGATTTCACCTGCAGTTCATTTTTTAAAATATTTGAAATGTACTGTTTGAAGCCTGGTCTTGCTCATCATTGTCCATACTATGGAGATGGAACACTGTGTGGATAGTTCTATCTCTGCGGTCCTTACAATGACGTTTTGGGTAATACTAGTTCGTTATTGGTTATCCGAATGCGACTCTTAACGTCAGTCCTGATGAAACATTTCTGGCCAATCAAATTGCTTCCATTTAACATCGGCAGCCCTCTTCTACAAGTTGACATGCTGCACAAAGCTGTTAATTGAGTCGGATGGCTTGGGTTGTAGCTATGAAGACGGTTGTGAAAAGGCATCTTTCTTTACCAATTTCAACGTTGTTATTTTGGCATACACCGTGATTAGGGATTTAATTATCAAAATCGATATAATTGCCTGAGCATTCTCCAGACGTGCAGGTAGCAGAAAAAAATATTTATATTTCAGCACCGGCGCTGTCCAATCTTCTTGAAGGACTTGCGGGAGGGAGCTCACTGTCCTTAGTCGTATGCTGGTTGCATCACTGCTACTTTCACTGAAGTGACTCATCTGTGTAACGATTCGCACTTAAATACGCTAATACTTTTTAATTCAAGCAAAGCTCGCAATGCTGGGGAGCCGTCCGTGAGACAGAAGACAGTAGCAAGTCCCAAGTTGCGGTGGAGTGTAATACAAGTCTGACGAAGGTACCGTAAGTAGGCGTTTACAGCCTAGGTTGTTCTTAATTATATCATTCCATGTAAGATACTTCAAAAATAATGATAACAGTATGTGTGGTTTCGACTTTGTTTGTAAAGCTGATGCTGATGTAGCCTATAGTGTTGCCAAAGGTATTACGTCCAGCTTCACGAATTAGGTACGCACGGGTGTGGATGCGCTGCCTTATGTCTGATCTGTGGGAGTTCGAAGCTTTTGCACCAGCCTAAATGTTTTGAGACAATTACACTTACAATTGTTTTATCATTTGAAGTAGTATTAATTCACAGATAGATAATAAGTTTAATACAACAATTGGTTCAAAATGCAATATGACTGAGTTTTCGGGTCGGTTGTAGCCTACAGTGTCTGATACACTGTCTATAAGTCGTTTGGACTAGGAGGGAACCCTGTTCTGAGTGCCCACGCCCACACTAATTCAAGAGTGGTCACTCATTAGCCACTTTTCCGTTTATCTCTGCTTCCATTTGCTAGCTATACAATTTTTCAGGATTTGTCACTGTTCTATTTACCTTTTTAGTTCAGGAATCCCCTGGCCTAGTCTAATGGCTTGACAGCACATGTAGCTTACCCAGTGCTGTGGCTACCTTGTGGGCATGAGAGCACTGGCCTGAGTCCTACTCCACATCCTGTGACAGATCCCTGCAGCCTGTACTGTTCCCCTGCTGCTTTCGCAGTGCTTATTGTAAGGTCCTCTCTTGCTATTGGCTGGCACCCTCTACCACTGCCTGGCAGCCCTTGAATGCCAACGTGGGGGCTCCTTGCTAAAGATGCATTTAGATTTAAATTCTTGCACATGCAGTCTCTTTTCCTGGTGGACAGCTCACGGTCAGAATTTCAACACCTCTTATGCTTTTGTTTGGATTACACATGCAGTTCTCTGGTCCTTGGGTAATCTTTTGTTGGGGTTGGACAGGTGCCGGTAACATTGTCCTACGGCTCCCTGTAGGGCATGGTGTATTATTGTTGGTACTTGGCCTTAGAATTGATAGGTAAGACTATGAGTACTGAAGGCACATACTGGTGGCCCTGTTATTTTAATGAGCATGGGTTGGGCTATACGGTTTGTAAGTGTGTGATAGAAAAGTTGATAGTTTGTGTGTGTGTGTGTGTATGTGAGAGAGAGAGAGAGAGAGAGAGAGAGAGAGAGAGAGAGAGATGGGGTGAGTGTGTGCTGCTTCTTAATGATTATGCTCACTTTTGCTGGGTCCTGGGTGAACTCGTTAGCGTAATTAGTTCCAGTTCTTTGCTCTGATGCCCCATGGATGGGATCTTTGGTTGAAGGGGATTCATTCCCATGGACAGAAATGCTTTGTGGACCATCCGTTCACAGCACTCTGCCCCCTCAAACAAGGGATGAAAAGCAGGACTGGCTGGGATTCCAATCAGCACATACCGATGACATCCCCTGGGCTGGCTTTGACAAACATGATGTAACAGTAGCCAGACAGAGCCAGAAACTTTCCAAACTATTCCTGTATATAATAATAGCATTGTCACAGTCCCTAGCATTTTTGGTGAATAGGTTTGCTATAGTACGCAATTTGTTGTTTTCTTTTGAACCTCATTTTGTGAATCGAATTCCTATTTTGTTGCGATGCCACCCTAAGCTAGATAAGATCGGGGTTATTGAACGTGACTTAACACAGTGACATCAGGACAGGGGGTTTTGTGTCTTTGAATACCAATGAGTTTTCAAGGTCTCCTGATCGGCCCCTGTTACTCTTCAACATTCTCATTCCAGCCGACCCTTCATTTCCAGTTGGGCTCCTCGCACCGCCTCCTCCAAATGACAAAACACAACCAACAAATCCCCCAGCCCCCCCCCACCCCCTCATTCCCTCAGTTTGCAGGCATTGCAGGGCCCGAAAGTGACAACAGAATCTTAGACAGACAACCACCCGATTAGTCAGAGGAGAAAAGGATCAATTACAATGATTTAACGAGCTCCGTGACTTCCCAAAGTGATTCATCTTGGATGATCCTGCATGCTCCACCACACAGGCTTCTCATTACAAATGACAGCCAAGCTTTCTGTTGATTAAGCCACCGGTGTGTGTGTGTGTGTGTGTGTGTGTGTGTGTGCTATGTATTTCAACTTTTCATGTCCAGCAGTACAGCCGTGGCCTGTGGTCATTCAGAGGTGGACGAGTTCCCTCAACCACTCTGCAGATTCACCGAGCTATCTCCGAGCCAAGCGCTCCTTTAGTCAGAGTACGTAGTGCGGACGCTCTGAAATACTGAGGATTTCAAGTGAAGACGGAATAGGTATGACAGGTGTCTGGAAGACGGACAATTTGTGACACACTCTCAGAGAGTCTCTGTTGCCGCACAGCTGGTGATATGACAGCCATATATGTCAGGGCCTGCCCCGAGGAATTGCCCCGTTTTCCCCTCCACCGCCCAGTGCTTTTTATTTCATCCAGTGGCATTTCAATGATTCAGAGGGACTGAAGTAAGAAAGAGTGGAGCTGGAGAGGAAGGCAAGCTGCTGCTCCCCGGGAAACCGGCGAACGCAGAGTCTGCAGCGCTGTTTCACCATTCCTCTCCTACATCAATATGCATGAAGATGGCTTATACTGTATGTAGGGTATACCTTGACGAGGACAGCTGAATCTTACCAGTCCCAGATTTTCCTGATCTCGTTGTAGGTACAGTAGTATCAACTCCAAAATATATCTATCTTGGGTTCTTCGTATGTTGTGGAAGCCAAGCATAATGGCATAATAATTTATCAACATCAATCTAATAATCAAATCTAATAAACTCATACAATTGTACTGTCATTGTTGAACAAAACTATTACATTCAGAATGATTGGCAGCCGGCTTTGTTCTTAAGGACCTGCTAGATCAGAATGACAGATAATAATTAGAACATAATGGATAACCAAGAGTCTCCTTTTGAATGCGGTGGGGTGTCCAAGACACTGACCTACTTGTCCTATTCAGCTTGCCCAGATTGAAGAAAAAATAAATAAGGCCCTCATTGAAGATTCATAAGTGAACCTCAAAGGGTCGAGGTCTCTTCCAGGCTCAGACGGTCTCACGGCTGCGGCTGCCTTTGTAGGATGTTAAGTAGTGAGGGGCGGAGGGTTTGAGCAGGGCTTATAATCTGGAAGGATGGGATCTGGTAATGATGGCTTCCAGTTTCTTTTTGAGCAAATACAAAAAAAAACAACTCACTTCAAATAAAATACTGTATTTCAATGTGCAATGTATTTTATTACGTGAGGACCATTGAAGCATATATACTGTAGACCATGTAATGACCACGAGTCAACAGCTACACCATTAATCTGTGTTATAACATGTAATGTAGTGATGGAACGGATGAGCGATAGACACTTCCACCTCGCTGTCTAACAATGCATCACACTTGTTTCCACTGAGACTAAGCAGACTGCCTCGGCTGACAGCCACCTTGGAGCTGGAGTCTGAACTGACTTATTCATAAATGCACTGCGTTCAGGCTCCCCTCCCTCCCTCAGAGGGATGACTTGGATGGGCTGCACTCCTTCCCTCTCTGCCCATGTCGGATATGGTATTAGAGATCAGACAGTGTGGGGCCGGGGAGTCACCGTGCTAGAATTGCATCAGCGACCGCGCCCGTGCACTCCCATGCTCATTGCTTTGAAATGGAGCTATTAAAAATCCTCATTCTATTCCAGCGCCTGCTGAGAGATGCTCCTGTGATATATGGCGGTCCGTCCCAGGAGAGATGAGAGGTCACATGAAGCATCACAGCCCCACACCCGACTGGGCAAGCCACCGCACTGTGGGGGTTGCTGATCATTCATTACTATTGACCCAGAGGTGGTAGACTCGCTTAGCAAACAGCCTAAGAACACGAGGCCTGGCTGGCAGCCCCCATTAGAACAGCCGGAGAGTAGTGCTGTTTCAAAGGGAATCACCCCTGGTTTACGTTTCACAGCAAGGGGGGATTGCATTTCACAGAGGCACTTATCCGGAGCGTGGCAGGATGAGATTGCATTTCACATGCATGACACATGTTGTCTAAGTACTGTGTAATCAACTTGAATTTGCGCCAGTCCTATTTTCAAGAATGGAATCCATGGCCGTGGAGCTCTCAAAACAAAATGAGGCCAGCAGAATAAATGTGTCTTGTTGGTTTCCTGACTGACCCACTAAAGCAATGTTTTTTTCTGGTCTCTCTCTTTGGATCCCCTGATTGATCAATACCATTTTAATCTAAATAGATTTTGTGCTGCAATCAGTTGTGATTTAAGAGGAGGCTGTACTTACTGGCTGTGATAGATCATGGAGGGCTGGCAGACGGCACTGTGGAGCAATTTACCACACACACTTGATTGCTCATAGAGCTGCACTACCCCCTAGACACACTCACACACACGCAGCCGTACACTGCAGTTTTTTTTGGGTTGCACTCAGCAGCATGGAGGAGTGGTGCGCACGCCTCAACAGCCTTCGTTTCTTCACTCTAACGCTATCTCTCCCATTGCCCACAGCCATGGGGGTGCTGATGTCCAAGAAGCAGCAGGTGGAGAAGGTGCAGAAGTGCAGCAACGTGGTCGCCGCCTTCAAACTGGGCCTGAAGGAGCCCGGCGCCGCGGGCACGGCCCAGCAGGCAGACGGCGTGGAGGAGGAAGAGGTGCCCGCCGACGCCTCGCCGCCTCCTCACCAAGAAAATGGCCGTGACGAGGAGGTGGCACCAGGACAGGCGGAGAACGGCAGTGGCCCGTCCACCTCACAGCCGACCCCAGCGTCCACCAGGGAAGAGTGCACTGTCAACCAGGAAGCCTGGAACAGGTTACGGGATGGCAAGGGGGTCGAGCCGGAGGATCTGGACAAGACCCACCAGCTGACGCCCCCTGCCTTTGTGCGGCCCATAAGGCATCCCAACGACGACCAGCCTGTGGAGGTGGCCCTGGGCCAGAGGGAACAGGTAGGGGAATAAGACAGTGGACGCAGAAAAACACACACACCCTTTGGCTACACTCACAAACTCCATGAATCCTGCCCAAGGCATGTTGAAGTTAGGCGAGACGCCGGGGAAGATGTAAAAGAATCCCCATGGCAACGGCACAGGCTCAATTCACATCTCCTTCAACTTCAACGTCAGGACCATTTTTTTGGTAGACTGAAGAAGGGAGTTGATGATTTGGCCCAACATGCTTACTTGCAACCCCCGCTCAAAAGCAAGCTAGCATATGTTTTGAAAAATTGCAGTGTCCACCCCACAGACAGGCTTTGTAGTGTTAGTGCTCTTCAGAGTGAGCTTGGTGTGGGCGTTCTACTGATAACATAGGGGGCAGTGGACCGTGGCTTTGTCCACACCGACTGATTGTGGACTTCATGTAGGTTAGAGCTGGGGGCGGAGTTCAGAGGTCAAGACGGACAGATACAAATGGACTGACTGAATGTTTGGTATAAGATGATGTTTAGGGTTTAAAAACCTTACTAAGGAGGCGCATAGATGATTGAAAACTGCTGTAATTGGTATGTGAATTCAAACATCCAATGTAGAATAGAAAAGATTAAATAAAGCAGAGATGGCTCAACAAGTTTAAACTGAGTGAACTGCTGGGAACATCAAACTTGAATTATATATAGGTTCAATTTCTTGATGTAAGATTCAGTATTTACATTGTGGGGCAAAATGTATGATGTGCTTGGTAATATGGGGGAAAGAGTAGCAAACCGTACCTTGGCTGTCGTTGTATTTCCTCTGAAAATGTTTCTACCTCTCATCCTTTAGACATCTTGACAGATTTGTCACTGAGACGAGGACAATTCAGAGTTGTGACAGTGACGTTTTCAGGACCTTCATCAACAAGCTCAGCTGAGGCAGAAGTTTGATTGTCACGTTCTAGCTCAGTTAATCAATACAGAAATAATTGTATGCTCTCAGCATTTTACAAAATCACCATAATCATCCGCCTTCCGGTTTCAAAGTGACTCAAGCACTTTTAACAAAGGACCAAATTTGATTGAACTGTTTGAACCTACATTTGCATAAAACTTGCATAAAACATGGCACTTGGGTAGGTGTAATGCAGGCTTTGAAAAATGACCAGAGTATGCTGCTTTTTATCAGAGATAACCTGTCACAGCTCTATGACCACGTCAGATCTCATGCCCCAGAGACTATACAATAGCCCCCCAAAGACCCAGGCGTGACGCTTCATAAAAGGAGTATACTGAGGAAATTGAGTTGAACTTCAGCAGTCAAACGTCCAGCTATAATCATTCCGACTGTGTTGTGGCGAGCGTGTTCTGCGTGCCAATGGAGTCCGCAGAGACAGAGTTGACATGCACAGAGAGAAGGGACACTCAACAGAGAGATCCTACCACTTCATTCCCCTCCGCCTTTGCTTTGTGAACATGCATTTGATGTTTGACTGAAGTATATCTCCTCATTCCATTACTTCACCTTTTATCATGTGATGAAGTAATGCAGTGCTTTTCCAGAGCGTTCCCATTCAAATTGACACAAACGTCGACATAAATGTTCTATTTATATACATTGCTTTGGGTTGGGATGTCTTTTGTGTACACATTTGGAACGAGGCTGAGCTTCCCAGCCTCCAGTCAAGAGTTGATTAGGGAACTGGATGGGATTAAAAGCTTAGCTAAGGAGTTTCTACATGGCTTGCTGGAGGTGTAGAACATAGCTTCAGAATGTGTTTACCAGCAATAATGTAAACACGTTTCATTGCTCACATTTTCAATTCCAGACCACCTCTGGAACAGACACACTCTGTCAGCGTTTTTCAAAATGCAACCTCTGTCCCTGTCCTGCTCTCCCTCCAGCCAGTCAACGACGAGATGTGCGAGGTGTGTGAAGTGTGGACGGCCGACGACCTCTACCCCTGCAGGACCTGCACCCGGGTGTTCCACGACGGCTGCCTCAGTGAGATGGGCTACCTGCGTGCCGACACCCTGCAAGAGATGAGAGAGAGTGCCCACACGGCCCCGGGCTGGAGCTGCTACTACTGTGTGAGTCGGCCTGCCTGCCTGCACCAACCCTCCCCACCACAGTGATTTGTGTCCCTGAAGATGAAACATAGGCATGTCTTTTTATTCTTTTTATTATTGTTTGGTTAATTGGGGCTAAGCATTACATAACGATGCATGATAGGTTATGTAGCCACATCTGATATTATGACGGAGTGTCGGATTGGTTACAAACACATTTTGCAGAACAGATTTTGTTTTACCTAAAACGTGCCAGAGTTTCTCCATATTAAATGAAGTGGACAGAATGATGGTAGATCATTGTTAGGAGCTCACAACAGTAATACAAGACTCCCTAAAGACCACAAGCGATTGCTCTTGGACTCAAGCACGACGCCTCTAGATGCCGGAATATTAAATCACCCTTACACTAGAGTAGCGGAGCTATCTTCCTGCGAGTACTTTGAGAGTGACATTGGGTCAACTGAAATGCGAAGTGGGCCTAAGCTGTTGTTGCTCTCAGTGACACAGACAGAAGGTCAGCGCTGGAAGTGGAACAAGTATATCATTTTTAAGGAGGAAGATGCTTTATCTGCCTCTTCAAGTGGCTGAGATGTTGACATTTCTATACACTTCTCGTCTGTGTCACCTGCTTTGTCTGTCTGTTTCACAGCAGCCATTTCTGACTCTCACCCTATTCCCAGTTTGACCTTGGAGCCCTGCCAAGGGACAGTGAAAACTGTTTCCTCTGGTACCACTGACTATCAAATGCCAACAAAACACCTAAAGTGTCTAACTTTTATTGCTGTTACCCCCTTGAGAGCTTTTTTTACTTTTTAGCATCAGACAAATTGCTTTTTCAAAATGATATGATGATGGTCTGATGGATCTATAATGTAACACCCTTTCTCCCATGAAACTCACCGTCATTTTGATATCCTTCCCTACTTTTTCCCTGCTGGCTAGCAAACAGCGTGCCTTATTATTTGAACTTTATTTTCCATAAGTATGGTATAATTCATTTAGGAGTCCATCTCCCTTCTTTGTCATCAGTCAGGCTACTTCCTGCAGCTATGTCAAACACTGCTTTTATGGTCTGGCTTTTGATTACTTTTACAAAGTCTACACATCCCTGTGTGTTGGACTAGTTTGTTTTTGCTCTCAGTTTTTGACTGTCCGTTTTTGCCCAATGTTATCTTTTCCAATCACACTCTTCTCCACCCTCCTGCCCTCTGTGTTTTGGCCAGGAATCCTTATCTCCCTATCATCCATTTCCCAGCTCATCCATAGCTTAAGAGCTCCTTGCGATCTCATCCTGCTTGCATAGTGAAATCGATCAGTAATTGGCGTCATTCCAAAGGAGTTGAATTTGACCCTCCAGGCTCGTTCGTGCCCATTTTATGATATCCTTGTCCATGCGGAACTTGTCCTGGCCAACTAATCTTGTTGTTAAGGGCTGATTTTGCCTACTGCACCGCTGTGCTCCAGAGCCCCCTCCCTACAAGACATTGCGGCACCCCAAACCATTTACTAGCATACGAGCTAATCCTTCTCTCTAGCGTTTCAGTAATTGTGATGCCCCGGACCATTTACGAGCATATGAGATCATCATTCTCACTTGCATTTTTGCAATTGTGATGACTGGTTTAATAAACTGTCAATGAGCAGGGGTAAAACCCCCAAACTATCGCTTAAGCTATCCCCACGTTTCCATGCATGTCCATTTATTTCCTTCCATGAATCCTGAAGGACAGAATTGCACCACCTTCCCAAGCCCTTTAACAGACTCCTCGATCACACTAAGAATAGCATCTACTTTAATTAATCATGCTTCGTTCGACAAATCTCCATATGCACACTGTTTGTTCTGATGGGGGAAAGGCATGTGATTGACCTTAACTATTATTTGGCTATCGCCCATGTTTAATTGTGTGACCTCCAGAGGCATGGCAAAGGTCAACAGGGAGGTTGTGCTACCAGTCGTGAATTGTTCTTGAAATTTTTTCTTCTTGAAACTAAAATGGAAGTCCTGAAAGTAGACCTTTTTCGAGGTTTATGATTTCATCCTCAAAACAAAAACATGCAGAACACAACAGATTGTGTGGCACAAACCCAAAAGCCTTTGCCAAATCTAGAAATACATTTTACAACAATGCACATCCCTTATTTTTTTCAATTTTTTTAAAATTGCATTTGGTGCCATATCTCAGTAGAATGTTCCAGACTCTAGGAAAAGCTTGTGTTGGCTGCTGTCTCCGCTAAGCTAGCTACCAGGGTTTGTGAAGGTTTATTTCACAGTAACTCATTTCCTGTTCCATGTGGGAAACCTTTTTACTTACAGCATGAAACGAGACAGTTGGTCTGAACTAGTTAATTTCACCAGGACCTTTCCCTTTGGGAATAAGTACTCCAAATGAGAAGTGACACACTTTGTGCATAGGTTTCCTTCCCCCTGCTATATCCAACAGCTTCCAAACTAAACACTAGACTTTGGGTCTCACAGGTTCTGCATGGTACTCCATTAGATCTTAAAATGTGACAGTGTGACCGTACGCTCCACCTGCTTACATTTTGAAGGACTAGTGCCCTATTGTCCTTCTGGTTCCTCAACTGGTGGAGTGATTGGAGGAAACGTGACTTTTTTGTGCTTTTCTCATCTGTAGGATATATTTTTATGTATCTCTTTAATTGGTTGTTTTTTGTATTTTCCAATGTTCCTTGATTTATGAAGAGACTTAATAAACTTGAAAGGGACTTTAAGGTTTTCTATTCTAGGGTCTCGTTAGTGGTTTCAGACTGGTCTTTAAATCCTTGATACCCTTAGCATTATTTTCTTTATTAACTTTCCAATCTCTTTTGACACTTTGATTTCCGTGAGTGTATATGGGTTAGATGCAATCATCTGCTTATATTGTTGTTGGTACGTACATAAGACAGGTAAACATAATTCAACCGACACATTTATTTGCTTGGGAATTGTTGTCACTATGCATCACATATACAATATAATACAACAACTTGACCTAATATATGGGTGGATAAAACAGGACTGTGGAGTGATTAACATGGATTAAAAGCAATATCAGCACAATGAAGATAACACATTGAACATATATCACCAGTAGTGAGCTTGGTGGTTATTGAGGGAGGATGGCAAACAACCTCCCCATGCTGGCTAATCAATGTCCTCTTAATCATGGAATTATTTTCAACTTATTGAGCTGTGTGTTTTTGCAGCTCTAGTTCTGGGAAAGACAAAGGCGCAAATGTCACACAGCGGGCTGTCTCCAGGCTCTATGCTTGATTCATCTCCCTATCAAACACAACACACACACACACACACACACACACACGTTTGTCCAAGAAAACACAGACCTTTAAAGAATAGTACTGATCTGCATGACTGGCTCTGAAGGAGGTAAAGTTTGATAAACTATAGCAGGCTGTCAGCATTTTTAAGCTGTTTGATATTTCTGCATGATATACAGGCACTTCAGAGTCTGCTGCTGCTTTTCCTGGATTCTGCTGCGCTGTTGTTTTTTTTCAAGGGCTTCAAGAATCCACTGAAAGAAATAGCCCTCACAAATCTATGCTTATGAGGGCTATTGAATTAATCAAAATGGCATTTTTGCAGAGATTTTACCATATCTTCACATAACCTCCATGAGCTTGTACCAGCAGAAATATTATACATAACAGTCAATTAAGCTGTGAGAGTAGGATAGTTCATCAGCCCCCAGTGACTTTCCAGCTGCTGGCTGGAGTCAGACATGAAGAGAGAAGGAGAGGGACTCTGTTTCCTCCAAACACCTGCAGCTGATAATGATCATAACGGAAGTGTAGGCCTCATCCCCGTGGGTTTCTGATGATCTAAAAAGCCTGCTGGAGATTCAGCAGCCATAGATGTGGTGTAAATTGCAGTCATTTTACATTGCAGTCATTTGGCACATAACTGGCAAGCGAACCGCTCAGTTATGGACTCTGAAATGCAATGGTGTGAAATGTGGAGAACAATGCTGCAGAACCCAGAAGACAAAAGGACTGAATGAGTCAAGGTCTGACACTCTGTCTCTCTCTGGAGTATGCCATCCCTTAGGGCCAGCGACTCTTGGAACTCACTAAGGCTCACTTAGAGTAATAAGAGTATGCTGCAGGACGACCAAACAGCCCCGCACAAGCATGCACCATCCCCAACCCTTTGTGCACTTCAGAATCCCCTCCATGGAATCTGAGTGACACCCCCCCTCCCCCATTAGGAGTGACCTTTCTCTCTCTCCCCCCCAGGACAATGTGAGCCTGCTGCTCACAGAGGAGGAGATGTACAGCCTAATGGAAACCTTCAAGCAGTGTAAGATCATACCAGGTAGGTGCTCCTGAAAGCTAAACACGCCTGCTACCTTTGGGAAAGATTATACCCACAGTTCTGCATTGTCCGATTCTTATTAAAATGTGTCTGTCTCCTCGTCTTCATAATGACTTTCCGCTGTCAGAAGCACTCGAGGGTCAGCGTAATGACTTACCATTGTAGCCCCTTCAATGCAATTATGAGGGTACACATGCATCTTTATGAAGCCTTCCTTTTCAGTTGCGTTTTTCAGTTGGCTATATTACGATGGTATTCACTTGGCTTATCTTTGGCGAGCAGGCCAGCCCGGATAGATCATCATCAGTAATCATCATAAGCTGATTATTTGTGGCCCACTGCCCGGTTGTTTTATTTGGGTTGTAAGGTGAACGCTGTGTCCCCGCTGTAGAGTCATGCCTGGTGTCGGACGAGCTGCTGCAGTACCGGCACTTCCTGTCCAAGCAGCTGTACGAGAAGGACCTGTCGGACGAGCAGGAGGAGGAGGTGCTGGCCCAATTCGCTGCCCTGGACCCGGAGAAGAAGGGGCAGATCGAGTGGTCCGACTTCCTCTACCACGAGTCACTTGAGGTGCTCAGGAAGTTCCGCACAGAGGTACGACGCCAAGCACAGAGTTATTGGAACGTCGATAAAGGATTGGGAAGGTTTTGTTTGATGCTTTAAAATAAAGTGGTCCTGTATCAATTATGATCAATTTGTATTTACTTTGCTACTCACTTCATTGTTGACCCTGAAACCCATGTTTATAATTCATGGCTTGTAAGGTTTAAAGTTGTATGCTCTTCATCTTTAGAGATGTACATTTTGTTATTCTCCACAGTATAAGTATGAGTCATAAGACATTAAAGGGGAAGTGATTCTTTACACATACCATCTTCCACATAAACTAACCCTGGCCCGCTGTGTTTACTTATTGATCCTGTTTCCAGAACTCATTGACACGACTCCTGACTGCCAAGGAGAGGGACCACGCCAGGGCTGTGTTCATGGGCTTGGACTTGGACAAAGACGGGCTGATCACCGGGGCAGAAAGCCGCTGGGCCCAGCAGTCCTGGTTCCAGAAACTCAGCAAGGACTCCCAGTCCTGCAACGTGAGGTAAGCACCCCCAGGATTATGAAGAACATTAATACTCAGAATTTGACAGTGGGAGCTTAACTCCAAAACCAGAACCCAATTATTCCATTCAAACTAATCAGTCATATTAATGTGATGTGCAATCAGATAGATTTATAAGTGGGAAATGAGATGCGGTGTGCTTTATTTTCTGCTACGGTCGGGGAGTACTGCTGACTGGGGTACTGCTGACTGGGGTGCGTCACTCTCTGCCTGTATCTGCTTTGTATGTGGGTGCTGAGGGAAGGGAATGTGAATCCTTTAAATTGAGTTTTCCCCGCCGCCTCCAGTGGAGAAATAAATGCATTTGATTTAGAGAGAAGTGAGGAACATGTTTTAAGGTTGAATGATGGAAGGAGGCAAATAAAGGAAGTTGGGAAGGGGTCGGGGGGCTGTTTGTGGGGAGATTTATGAATGATGCCTGTGAGGCTGTAAATCCTCAGTCTCATCGCTCTGTATTCAAGCACCGGCTCCACAGCCCAGGACTATTTGAAAGACTCGCCTGCCCGGTTCAATAAAAAGATGAACCAAAAAAGAGAGCTGGATGAAAAGACCATTAAAATCCACTTTGTGGGAGACTATGTTCCTCGTCCCTTCCAAGTCTCATGGCACCTCATGAACACTGTTCTCACATGAAGCATTAGACTTGGATTCTGGCCCTGGATGAGTTAACTAGGTTTGTAGGCCGTGTGTGTGTCAGTGTATGCTAGTGAATTAGACTTAGACTCTGGCCCTGGATGAGCTAACAAGGTTTGTAGGCCGTGTGTGTGTCAGTGTATGCTAGTGAATTAGACTTAGACTCTGGCCC
The DNA here is from genome assembly GCA_036023535.2 of Galaxias brevipinnis. Lineage (NCBI taxonomy): Eukaryota > Metazoa > Chordata > Actinopteri > Galaxiiformes > Galaxiidae > Galaxias > Galaxias brevipinnis. Next base: position 17,225 of record JAVQIZ010072990.1, read on the forward strand.
TGGATGAGCTAACAAGGTCTGTAGGCCGTGTGTGTGTCAGTGTATGCTAGTGAATTAGACTTAGACTCTGGCCCTGGATGAGCTAACAAGGTTTGTAGGCCGTGTGTGTGTCAGGTGTATGGTAGCGTGTCGTGGTGTGTTGACTGTGAGGGGAGCGCGGTCACACACCTAGAACGACACGCGCGCGCACGTTCGCTTCACAGACTAAGCTCTGACCTTTGTGTGCCATTGTCACATGTCCTGTCCTGTGCCGTGCCATTCTCCCCATCCTCTCCCTCCTCATCGGCAGCCTCGTCTCTCACAGACTCATGGGCTTGTGCGCTCCTGTGAATTGTGGGTGAGTGACACAGAACCGCATGGGCTCCCTCTAATCTCTCCCCCTAACCCTCACGCCTGCTTTTGATCTGCTCCCTCTCTCTATTGCATGTCCCTGTCATTTCACACTCCCCCCCACATACAGGCTCCTTTCCTCTAAAGACACATCCATTTTACAGACCAATGTTCGAACCTTACACCAAAGATGGCCACGACTCAGTCAATAGGGTTTGAGAGCCCTTCATATGTGGGTTTTATTATTAGGTGGTGTTGTGGAGAAGACGCAAGCAGGCCCCTCATTACCAGGATCAAAAGATTGCTGTTTTCCTCTGAGAAGCTCTGAGAGTAACTCTCATCAACTGGAGAGGACTCTCAGGCAAAGCCGACGTGAGAGCACTCGGCCCTTAGCGCCGCAAAAGTGTGAATCTTAATTACCTCTCTTCATTTCAACCTGAACTAGCTTTGAGGGTCCTTCCTCTTTGGTGTAACATTTATGGAATTCTCAACGTGACAATGTACTGTTGAGATAGAATGAGCGGGTTTTCTCTTTGTCTGGTGGAAGTTAATTTAACTTGGTGGTGTCCCCAGATTGGACCTTGACTTTCATTATGAAACGTGAAATATTCATGAACTCTGCTCTGGTTTGGCTGAGAGCCATTGGGTCTCAATAACCCCCTGAAATAACATGGCAACATGGTATCCAATCTATATTTGTGTCTGACCTACTTGAGCTGATATGATTAGATTTTGGACCGAAAGGTTGTTTTGTCCTTCATACACTTTGATAAAATGACCTGATATATCTGTGTGTGTGTGTGTGTGTGTGTGTGTGTGTGTTTCCTCTATGCAGTATAAGCCATGTGGGCCCCATATCAGAGAGCAGCCCAACCAGCTCCAGCAGTGAGAGGAGCAAGTCTGATGAAAACAGGTTAGCAGAGTGTCTTGTTTATAATGCCCCTGAGGATGTGTGGGTGGGTATCGTCTATGTTTTATTTGAGCATGCGTGCATTATCCTGATGGCTTTTTTTAGGGTGGGGGGTGCATGGATGTTGTCAGAGTGAGTGACAGGATAGGACCCAATTGGAGAACTATACTAAAATGACTGATAAAATCTAGAAAAGCTCTTGAAGGAAACGGTTTTAAAAGGTATTTTACTTCACAAAGATTGTAGCAGGAACAATAATGAAATGTAGGAGAAGTGGAAGGGTGGCAACTTAAATACACAGGAGATAACACAGGTGAAATCAATGACGTTAACGAGGACTGGTGACAACACTGACATCAAAGGGCAGGATCCTGGCAGATGCCTTGTAATGTGTGATGTGCATTTAAAGAGGTTTGTGTTTCAATCTCACAGCATGTCGTTTGTAACTGTTCACTGTCTTACTAATGTGGACGACAACCTCATTCATATCTTGCAGACCAGTGACCTGGGCAGACTTTCTAAGGGAGAGTGCTATCTTCCTCCTGGCTGCCCGTCCCAACAGCTCAGCAATGCACATCCGCCTGCCACTATAGTGCTCTAGGGCTTACCCCAGTCCCTTACCAGAGTGAGATATGAGAAGGAGTGAGAGAGAGAATGAAAGAGAGAGAGAGCGAGCCTCACCCTTTTTTCAAGAGTTCAAGAGGGGGAGGACATAGATAAGCCTTGTACTGTAGAGGGAACAAAAATAGATGACTGAAGAAGCTCCACTGCTCGAGAGACGGAGCTCCATGACATGCCTACGACTCACACTGACAAACAGCAATTATCTGACTCGCTGACGACAGGACCGACTGCGCTCTGACAGCTTCGACCGACATCCTGACGGTTGGCTCCACAAACACATGAGGGAGACTGGAGATGGGGGGAAAAGCAACCACTCACAAATAACACGGAATAGCAAGCAAACAGATCAATCATGTTCTTCAATGTCAATAGTAGTAGTAATAATAATAGTTATTCAACAATAAACACTATCCACCATGTAACACTGCTAGGTAGGCCTACCTTTAGAAAGGGGTCTTCTCAATCAAATCTCAACCGGTTTGTTTCTTATTGTTACACTCTGATCCTCCCTTTACTCAATACTTTGTACTGTATTACATGACGTCTGTAGTTGTTTATCTTACTAAACAATCAAACCCATTATGAATACTATCATGTAGAGAATGTGTAACCCATATCAAAGCTCTCTTGTGGATACTGGATAGGTCAACTGTGTCGGGGTCTTGACAGACCAATCTACTGCCATAATCAGCACATGTACCAAACAGGAATGAAAGCTATCTGCGTACATAATATTATATATCAAGACATGCCATAATGTAGAAGTGCAACTTACATATATATAATTATTATGCATAGAAAAATCTGCCAGTTATTCCTGTGTCTGTTTGTCTTGTTTTTTTTTCTTCTTCAGTTGTTGGTGAACCTCTTCTCTTTGTTCTCTCTTCTTCACTGTGATGAAGGACAGCACTATGTATGACCTTTAACCCAGTGTCTGTCCTGTGTGTATATATGCTGCCACGTAGTGCTTCTATTCCTGTTGCATCCTGCAAACTTCACCTGGATAAGAAGTCTGTCAAATACGTACTTGGTCGAAACGGGGGTATGTTGCAATTTGGATGTGGGAATTTAGAGTGGGATGGAAAAGGAGTTAAATTAGAAGATTCACATAAAAGAAGGTGATGTGAAGTCTACACAGTTGGCCTTGTGATTGTTGCATACTGTAAGTGTTGCTTTACACCTGAATTGTACACTTTCACTCTCTCGTTTTATATATTTTAGAGTTGTAAAGACGCATTACAGTGTGTGTTAATTTAGGAAAAATCTGTGGATACTTGCTACTGATAAGATTTTTTGCCATAAAGTATTTGGTGTTTATAACAACAATATGTAATTTAAGTCCTGTGTATGGTCTCCTTACAAGAGATTTTACTTGAATACTGAGAGTTTGAGGAATTTATGACTTTGCTGAAATAAATGCATGGCATTAACCCAACTGTTGTTGTAACTGAAGTGGTTGTCTTTGCTATCGGCCCATGTCAGGACTCACAAGTAGTAACTTCATTATCATTCCATTGCAAGAACAAATTTGTAACACCCATCACTCATAATATACGTACGCCTTATTATAGAATAAGACAGCCTGATTTTTATGTTTGAGATAAAAACCGAATGAGCAGGAGACTGATAGCAGGGTTACTTTAGGTTACTGTGGCGAATATCTGAGCAGCAACGTGTGACAGAAAGAAGCATCTTGGGGGGTCTGGACAGAGGAGTAGAGAGAGGAATAGACTTCCACAGAGTGTGAAAGGAAAAAAAAGTCAAAGGTGGATCCAATTCTCCCAAGCAATTTGATGTAAGTAACTGACCTTACCATAGGGGTAAGACAAAGCAGAGGAGGAACTCTACCAGGTAGGCCTCTTTGTCACTTGATATTTTTTTCTGGTGGTTAAAGTAATAGAGGATACACACAAAAAAATGCTGCTATGATGAGGGAGAGAAATATTTAAAGCCAGTTTCATAACAGCATGTAAATGCGCTCCAGTGTAGCCTGTCACTTAACAAAAAGAGCTTGTTGTCGTATTTTACCCGCTTCAGTTCTACATCCCGCTCCTATAATGCTGTGCTGCTTTGGCACATATCAGCGTGACAGCAGGATCAAGGACCCACTCTTGAGAGCCATGTGGGTCTGAACCGCGCTCCCCGGAAAGGTTACCCAATGCCCCGAAGAGAGCAGCAGAAGGGCTGCTGTGTGACACAGCCCCCTAGGGCTGGACCGGTGCACGTCGGGAAGGTGGGCTGGTAAACAGCAGCAATAGTGACAGTCGTCATCGGGACAGCGAGGCTTGTCTGGAGGCCTGGCAGGCTGCCTGATGGAGCCAGACTCTGAGGTCAGGCCACCATCCGTCATGTCAGCCCTGTTAATTTGCAAGCACGCCAAGTGCAACCAAGGACTCCTGCTCAGGTTTGTAGAGGTTTGTGTGTGTGTGTAAGTGTGTGTGTGTGTGTGTGTGTGTGTGTGTGTGTGTGTGTGTGTGTGCGCGTGGTTGCGTGTGTACATCTGAGACTGTGTCATGTGTGTCTGGTTGTCTGGGGAAATGACCCAAATCTTTGAGGTTAAGATAAACTGCATGTGCATACGCGTGTGTATCTGTGAGTGAAATACAACATAGGGGTCATAAGAAAGAGAGAATGCACGTGGATGTACGTATGTTCGCCTGCCCCTATATCTTCTGGAGGGAATCAGAAGGGTTAGCATCCACCTCCACTTTAGCACCACGATACAGAGCCAACTGCTTTCCAACGTCCCACACAAACACCCCGTCTCACTAACATGATCCATTCTAACACCCACCCACACAAAATAAGAAGAGTGGCCCATTTCCTTCCCCTGACATGGTCGCTACAAGTCGCACCAGCAGATGGGAGTCAGAGACAGCCATCAGATGACACCAAGGCACTTGTCTCCCTTCCCTCAATATAGATTTGAAGAGCCCCTCAGATGAAATATTAAAGTGCACTAGTGAAAGTATCCTCGAGCAATGCACAAGAAGACACTTCTTTGTTGTGTACTCAGTAACAGTAACAATGCACACAACAACAAAGCTATACAACAAGAACCCATTGCATGTATAAGTATGTCTCTCTCACACACGCATAAACACAAATACGCACACACAAACATGTTGTACACACACATACAAATATTATGGTAGTGACACAGAAAGAAACCCTCTTGTATCGTTTCTAAGCCAAACATTGTTGTATGAGATGGTTTGTGACTTAATTAAATATAAATATCAACCAATTATTTCTCAGCATTGCTGTTGGTGGAAACAAGTGGACTCTCATCTTGATCCTCATTTGACGGCACAGCTTAAGGTGTGTTCAGAGATAGCTGGTGTTTAAGCATGTGTAGACACAATGGAATGGAATTTAATTGAATGGAAAACATTTTATTGATCCCAGTGGAAATTTTTGTATCATCATAATAAGCATGTAATAACTTTGCTAGATATTGCATTAAATACCTGTATTTAAGGGTATTACACTTAATATTGTGGAAAGGAAAAAGTGTAAATGATTGCATTTCTTCCTTGTATATTTCTGTTTGAGGCTATTTCTGTTTGCCTTGTGTAAAGCCCATTGAATTGCCTGTGTGTGTGAAATGTGCTTTCCAAATATTCGGTTTGAAAACTGGCATGGCACAGTGAAAGTCAAGATGGGGCATATAAAGAGTGAGGGAGTATCATTTGCATTCCCCCCTATGGCTCCCCCAGCTCTCACACAGACGGTTGAGGATAAGAAGCGCAGCCAAATACACGGGGCAGACTCAGGGCAGACAAAATAGGACAGTGGGTGTGTGTCTGATCGGAATATAGATAGCTAAAGCATATGTGTAAAAAGTCTTGTGCCCGAAGATAACATACTGCATGATATGCAAAGCAACTGGAGGCAAAAAAAACTGTGTTTATAACACATAGTGTTTTACTAAGTTTGAATAATAATGTAATGATCTTTGTCCACTCTGTGTAGTTTCAAAGACTCAAATGAGAAGCAATACTGTCACCTACTGTTCAACATGACACCATGCAGCCTTCCAGTAATGTTTTACTCAGTGAAGGAGTCGTCGCTACTGTACGTCCACTTACGCACAGCACATACGACAGATATACCGTGGCCTATTAAAAAACAACAGTGCGGAGAATACGCTGTCTTTCTTTTGCCATGCTTGTCAGTCAACTGCTTCTTATCTTATAAAAAGCAGCAGGGAGTCAGACGGGGGTGGGGCCCTTCAGTGACGCCAAATGTTTTGTTTACCCTCCATCATGAGGACATCGGGCAACATAATATAAAGTAGGAATGGACTAGAAACTTGACGACTTGACACTAATCACAGGTACCATTTTTTTGTAAATGTATCTTCTATAAAAATATAAAAGTAAATGCATGTACGTTAATAAAAAATATAATGTAAATGTTCCCATCATGTAAGCTAGCTGCAGTCATATGTATCGAGCACGCTAGCTTAGCGTTTCTTTGCTCGCAGATGGAGATGACTAGCAGCAAACGTCCTTTGCGTGAGGCGACATAACTTCAGCTCAGTTAGCTAGCTAGCCAGCTAGGTATATGCAATTAATGCTGTTAATGCTGTCAGAAAATCACCAGATTTAAATGTGTGGTTATTTCTGAAACAACGGATGCACTATCCAAAAATGACTGTGGCATCTCTCTTCAATGCGTCGTTACCTAACTCAGTTAGAACCAGTAACTGGTTCAGCTGCAGCTACATTAGACTAGTACTATAGTACTAGACAAAACAATATTTAGCTAAGTTATTTCATGCTTATTACGATGATACAAAAATTTCCACCGGGATCAATAAAGTGTTTTCCTATTCCATTCAATTCCATTGCATTGTTTGTTTTCTTTTTAGCTCTGGACCAATTTGAACGTGAACTGTTATGCTGTCATATAGCACAAGATCGAGGCATAATCCATTCTGAATTGTATTATTTAAACCCTTGGCTTTGTTTAATCTAATCTTAATTTTAAAAGGAATACAACTAATGTAAGATAGCTGTGTTTTTCAATTGGCCAATCTATGATTAACACATCACAAATCACATAACAATGATATAAAAATACACAGTCAATAAACACTGGAAATACAACTTTAAATGAAAGCCATTAAAATGATAATTTTAATAGAAATAAATACCTTTATTTGAATAGCATTTTTAAGGGTAACATAGTGTTTTCACTGCAACTAGGCAGTCCAAGTTACAACTTTGCTGCACATTTGGCACTTCTTGAATATCTTACCAGAAATGGGAGGTACATTTAAGCAGCATTATTGACCTTAGGACTTCCAACATTTTGTGTCTGAATTATAAATAATCCTGTAATCTTGTGTAGTCATTTTAACTTTTGCCACGATATTTAGTGGTTTTGCTCTTGGCTCCGTTACACACTAAGAAGCCATGGGAAACACAAGCAGTGAGAGGGCTGGCATGGGCCATGTTGAGAAGACTCGACGAGACAGCCGCGGGGCCAAGGAGGGCGATAGGCCAAAAATCCTGATGGACAGTCCAGATGATGCGGACATTTTCCATGGTGAAGACATCAAGGTGAGTGTTGGCAAAGTGCCAAGGTTATTCGGACACCTCCCAATGCATCACAATGAACTTTTATGCTGATCGATGTTTGCGCCACTCTAGGCTCCCTTGGAGAAAGAAGAGTTTCTGGCATGGCGTCAAGACTTGGAGGTTGATGACAAGGATGTAACCCTAGACCGCCCCACCGTCTTCCGCTGGACCGGAGACGGCAGGGAGGTTTTCCTGTCTGGCTCCTTCAATAACTGGTCCAGCAAGATCCCCTTAATTAGAAGGTGGGCGAGTTGAGTGATATAAATACATCCCATTCTCTGTGTGTGATCCTACTCACTGGTGTTCCCCTTTGCAGTCAGAACAACTTTGTGGCGATTGTTGACCTGCCGGAGGGGGAGCATCAGTATAAGTTCTATGTGGATGGCCAGTGGACCCATGACCCAGCTGAGGTGGGCCTGTTTTTTTTTCCGTAAAAAAACAATTGTATAGGATGTCCTGGATGTCCTAAGTGTGACATAATGTAGCTGGCTGATGGAGCCTTTGCCATCAGGGCCCCCTAGAAAATGTGAGATTCTCTTTATAAGAAATGCAATCTAATTTCTAATGAATTATAACTGTTAAAAAGTGATATAATTATGAATACTCCTGATTGCTGTTTTGCGTTGGTTCCCTAGCCTGTGGTAACCAACCAGCTTGGCACAGTCAACAATTTCATTCAAGTGAAGAAAACTGACTTTGAGGTGTTTGATGCGCTCATGGTGGATTCTCAGAAATGCTCTGACATGTCAGGTCAGTAGTAATCCGCCCCCCAATCTCAGTATCATTTCTCCTTGATTCATCAGTGATGCAAAAGCTGCTGTCTTCATTCAACAGTTGCATTTGCAATTTACCTGCTACGTTATGACTTTGTAAAGACTATTGTGCTATGTGAAACAATGTGAAACACCTGAACCACACACCCCCACACACACACACACACACACACACACACACACACACAGACAAACAAACATGATCGTATCTACTTATACCACCCCAATATGTCACCCCTTCTCTGCCTTTAGACTTGTCCAGCTCCCCTCCTGGGCCGTACCATCAGGACGTCTACGTCCCCAAACAGGAAGAGAAATTCAAGTCTCCCCCCATCCTCCCACCACACCTACTACAGGTCATCCTCAACAAGGACACAGGCGTTTCTGTGAGTATCACAAGTCAAAAGCTGCTGGATCTCGTTGGATATCCCCAAATACAATCCTGTAATGTGTTTTCTCTTACTTTCTGTCATCTTTCCCCGGTCTATGCTGCAGTGTGACCCTGCTTTGCTCCCAGAGCCCAACCATGTGATGCTCAACCACCTCTACGCTCTCTCCATTAAGGTAAAAGACTGTCCACACGTCATCAAACCAATCGAGACCTCTTAGTGGATCGCTTTGATATATTACTCACTAGATTATAGATTCACTCTCTTTATTTCTCTCTCCCTCTTTTTCTCTCTCTTCCTCCTTCATCCCCCCCCCCCCCCCCCCC
>JAVQIZ010073017.1:0-11428 GCA_036023535.2 Galaxias brevipinnis
GACAATTTCCGCTGTGTGCTTACCATAATTTGTCAATATTTTAACTGTTATACTGTGTATGTTTAGATACTAACCCCTTTTGTTTATCAAGGTCATCATTTAGTCATTCTTTATAGTACCTTAATTTTCATGTTTTAGACTAATAAATAAATAGAATTGCTTTGCATTCAAACCCAGCTGTGTCATATCTTCGTTTTCATACAATCATTTATTCTCATAACATAGTACGTCACTACTTCAGAATTTAGATTAAAACAGGTAACTATTACATTATTAAATTAATGCTAAATTGATTCGGTTTCCCGCAGAGCCCTGCTTTAATCCAAAGCTAAAATTCTGCGTGGTGGTGCTCCTTACCCTTCATCACCTTGATCGATTATAATATTTAATTTATTAATTAATTGATAATCTACAAAAATTGATAAAGAGTAATTTACACACGAAATAGTAGCCAGTAACCCTACACGCCTGTAAGTCCTATCAGAAGTGGTTGCGAGCAGAATAAGAATGAGAAAATGGGCATGAGACAATCTAAATTCCAATGGAATTGATAGCCTTTGATAAGTGATCTCGGCTAATCATAATTGGTAGAATATTCCACAAGATAGTGACCCCCACAGGACTGAGCCTCCAAGTCATGGTGTGAACTGATGTAAAAATGATGATTGAAGATTCATTCGGCTGAGCCTCGTGAGTTAGTTCTACATCGTTGACGAGAACAGAAGGAATGGATGGAGAGATAGGGAGGAGAAAAGAGAAAAGATTTGAACTGGAAAAATTCCCCCAAATACAGACAGTGCAGGCTTTACTTCTGTAAGAAAAAAAAGAAGCCCCAAAATCCTAAGGTGATGGTGCACATAATAGTGCATGATCAAGCATATGGTACCGATGGGGAAGCGAAGATGAGCCAAAATGTTTCTCCTATGATAACATTCATTCAATGCTTGTAGCACATAATATCCAATGTTACAGGTTTTTACCATCGCATTGATCTCTTTACCCTGTAACTTTCATCCAAAACATTGAATATCGTTTATCAGTTTGCATAAAGCAACAGTTACTTTTAGTAGTTGTATTAATTGATGATATTGTATAAAATTATAAGACATCAATTTCCTATGTAATTTGTGAATTGCATTTTAAAATAGGAATACTTTGATGTAATGTTGTGCCATTTTGATCTGGTGATTTATGTTTAATAAACCAATTATCTTAGGTTTATGCATATTGTATCAAACCACTTGAAAGAAGTGTTCATAATAAAAAAAATGCATTTTGAAGGTCTGTTCTAAATTATGTGTCTATAGTTTTGGAAAATGTGGTTTTGTCAATAGTGCCGAAGCGATTTCTAAAAACTGTAAGTTGTATTCTCCAATCAAAGAATCACCTGCCATTGGTAACCACACCCTCTTGTGGTCAACCATGAGAATTGCTGTAAACAAACAAGGATTTCAGATCAACTGTGAAGGAGAACGGATTAGATCAAAACACATTTGTACCGTTTTTCTCTCCCCTTTCTTTGTTACCCAAACATAGTGAAACACAAACACAAACATACATTCAAGCACATGTAAAAGTGGGTACAGCCTTTGTCACATAGTCAACTGGTGGCAACAGGTGCAAGGTTTACAGTATCCCTATTCTTATCCTGAAAGAGGCATCCCCCTGCTAGTTACCTAAACAAAATAATCTAATTGGTTCTGCATGGAATGTTTCCAATATTGTTGGGTTGCAACATTCTCTTGCTCATAATTTGATACAGGAGAATATTCGTAGGCATGCACATTAAACCACAAAGCATCAACTTTGTGGTGATAAGTATTAAAACTATAGTAGCCTCCACACACACTGCTGTAAATGGGTGTAAATTGTGTTTTAAAGGGAAGTTCTACACATTTTAACCCTTATGTACATTATAGGTAATCCTATTGCCCCAAATAGACTAATACCAAACATTACATCTGGCTGGCTATTTGTTTTATAGTTTTTAAATGACAATGAACTTCAATTGCAGGTTTTATTTAGTATTTTATTGATTTTTAAAATTGTATTTAAGGTTTGTTTCAATGCTGCGTCTTCCAATTGGCATCATTTTAGAGACTGATCCGCTGCTGAAAAAAAAAAAAAAGAAAAACGGTTGGCCGCGTGCCAAGCGTGGGACAAGTGCGCCTCCCTTCGCTGCTGTTTAGCGTATTCATAGTTAGGGGTTTGGGTTTGGTTGTTTTAAAAAGGCCAAGCTGATCTGAAGTTGATCAGTCTGCTCAAGAAACTTCTCCGAGGGTGAAAGTGTTGGGAGTCAGATTGAAGGAGGTCAAATCTAGATTTGGTGTACATAATTATTTTGCTGTTGAAGAGGTCACAAATTAAGGGGATAAATTATATGTTTCAGAATTTTTTTTTTGAGAATATTGCGGTTTAACATAAAATGATAAAATTTTTGCATAAGGTTGTAGTATAGACAATTGCAATTTCTGAAGTTCATTTCAGTGCATTCTTTGGATGAGGACTTTTGGTTTAAATTTTATAATTCGGATTATCTGACGCAAGGCATTGTGCTCAATACACTCATCATTTTGCCTTCATCACTGACGGGACAAACATGTTTCTGAGTTTTTGCTTTCTGGTGACCTTTTTCTTGGGGCTTTCCGGGTGCTTGGGCTCCTACGTACCCTGTGAGCCCTGCGACCAGAAGGCGCTCTCAATGTGTCCACCGGTGCCTGTCGGCTGCCAGCTAGTGAAAGAGCCGGGCTGCGGTTGCTGCCTAACCTGCGCCCTATCGGAGGGTCAAGCGTGCGGCGTTTACACGGGGACATGCACCCATGGTTTACGCTGCCTGCCGCGGAACGGAGAGGAGAAACCTCTGCACGCCCTCCTGAATGGTAGAGGAGTGTGTACTAACGAGAAAGGATATAAACCAGCCCATCCACCTATAGGTAAAATAAGCTATTCATACTATAAGAATAAGGTAACCTAGTAATATTCCATGTTTTCTCAGACTAAGTTAGATAGTTCATTAATTGATGATGCTGAATCTACCCATGTCCGCAACGCCTCGATTGTTGTGGACGTCCGTGTGTTCAGGGTGCGTACTAAAGCCTACAGCATCTATTTAAAATCTTGTTTAGCAAGTTAGACAGCGCGTGCACAAACAGCGTTCATAGCAGGCTAAACGTCTAACGATGATGCTTTTGCAATTGGCTAATTTGGTGCAATAGCAATCGCTTGGTGACGTGCGTAAAACCAAAGAGTAGTTTAGCCAACACAACCTTTTACGCAAATGTATGCGTAGTCGACTTGTCTACTGTAAGATTATTTTACGTAATCGAAACCGCCTGCAAATTAGTCTTGTTTTGAGGTAATAATGTAGGCTCATCTTTCTTTTCTATTCTGCTCACGGGGAAGTATACCGTTTTGCAGCCCGCATCCAAAAATGTCAGACGTTCAGTTTGTATTCAGTTTGTCTCCGATGTCATAATAGGGTCGTAAAACAATCATTAATTGGTGCAAACAATATCCTTTTCCTTTGTTTAATTGATATAATTGCTCATTCCCGAGGCTATGGGTCTTGTCAAATCAGATATTTTTGGTCATACACTGTGGTTGAGGTAAGGAATCGGATTACCGCCAAAAGATTAAATCTAAAAGTGTATGAGTGTGTTTGTGTTTATATTCGTCCGTGTAACAGCGAGAAGGAATGTGCATGTGTGCACTCAAGTGCATTTAAATGCACTGAAACGCATCTGCTGTAGCTAATCCACTGATGTGAAGAAGGTGTAATTGTACTGTGGTTCATAAATTGAAAGATAGGCTTGCAGCATGAAACCAAGCTGAAATTGAATTATTCTGGTCATACCATGTACTTTTCAAGGCTACACAACAGTTTGAAATATTTTGCCATGCTAAGTGTTACTGATTTATTGTAAAACACACACCTAGATCATCCGTTTTTATTGTGTGGGTTTTGTGCCTAAATATGTTTATTGTGCTTGTGCAGAAATACATATCTAAATAATATCCTGTGTGTGTGCACGGATGCAGACAGTGGTAACCGGAGTCTCTCTCTCTCTCTCTCTCTCTCTCTCTCTCTGCTCCTGGCAAGGAGTTGCATGGGCGCTCTGTCGCACCGCAGTGATTCAGCAGAATGCCTCAGGCTCTCTTCTTTGAAGAGCTGTCCATCAAAATGTCTCCTCCCATTGAACTTCGAGTAAGAAGGCCTCTGGTTTCCTAGTGTGGGGTTACAGAGCAGCCTTACCAATTGGACAGGGCAGAGGAGGGAGGCTCACAACTAGTATGAGCAGGCTTTAGTCTGAAATACACTGGACACACACAGACAGAAACATGTAGAAATGATTGTGTGAGATGTGTGAGTTGCATATTCTTGCATTATGGTGGAAGGAGTTGCATGGACCTCCAGGAGGCTGGTGTATGTAACATGCCAAACCGGAGAGCCTGCCAACAGATATGACTCCATGGCTGCAGGCCTGGTGACCTTGAAGTCTATGAAAGAGCTTTATGTTTGAACAGATTGCTCTTTGCCAAGAAAAAAAAAGGAAGATGATTAAGGAGGCTCTCCAAATCCAACATGTTAGACTTGCCCGTGGACAAGACAAGCTGGCGAGTCGATTAAGCAGAGCACCAAATGTGTTTCGGTCGTGGGTCACCTGTCACTGTGGTTGTTTACAGTGACTAGGACTCCAAGTAAACACTGGCTTCAAAATTTGCTGTTAGCTTGACATACTAAGGCCTGCATGCCATGATTTGTGGTAGAGAGTTATTTCCAAACATGAACTGGCATTTCATCCCCACTCTTTGGCACACTTCATCTCGGCCTGCTACCTCTTGTGTGCCTAACAGTTGGGCCCTTTTTTATCATTCTTACAATACAGGTGTCCTCAACCTGACAACTTCAAAAAGCCATGAGCCACTGTGCTGATCCCAAGGCCATAACAAGTAGCACATTTACTCTGGTTCTACCTTATTTCAAAACAGGGTGAAGAAAACTTGAAAGTCTTCTATACGGAGCTTAAGCATTTTACATAATGTGGATACATGGATTTTATATACTCAAATATACATGCACACACACACACATACACCAACACACGCAGACACACACACAAATGCCAGTACCACTCAAAGCTTTAGTCACGTATAAGCATTCCCAGCTGTTTGATGAGTTAAAAAAGGAGATTCAGATTTTATTTTTCTACCTTTCTCATCTTCAGCTGAGCCCAAGTGTCAAAAGTACTGGAACAACATTTTGTTCTTTCCGGCTTTCTTACTGTTAAACTTGGATCCAGGTTTGTTTGTTTTTTATGTTGAAACTATATTTCCAAGAATTGTTGAAAGCGATTTTCCTTTCCTTCTTACAATGGGTAAGATTAAAAAAAAGCATTTCACTCATGAGAAGCCTGTGTTGAGAATATATTCCCTGGCTACTGTAGATGTCTCCACGTATCCTCCACTGGTGCACTCTTGGAAACACTCACTACAGCTCCTCCCCCCATGGTACACAAGCACAGAACCTATTTGGCACGCTTGACCGATTTCTTCCCATAAAGTTTTACAGCAATCAGTGGAGAGCGTATTTGTCACTGACACCTGGACAGTTAGTGGGGAACAGCTGTGCAGCAAATCAGTTCACACAGTAGTCTCCCCCCTCTCTCTCTCTCTCTCTCTCTCTCTCTCTCTTTCAGCCATGTGACTCCAGAGCCAGTGATATACACTCTGGGTTTTTAAACAAGAACACGTGTGATCCAACCCAAATCACACAGGTCCTATTAACCTCAGCCCTGACACCATTTGGCGCTTCAGAATAGTGAAGCCACAACTGAGAGGGTTACACACTGTCTCACCCAAAGACACTATTGCCCTGAACAGTCAACTATTTACTTTGACCATTCCTAACAAGGCTAACAGAGGTTTGTGTTGGACCATCTTTACCCTGAGACGTCGGACAGGCAAAAAATGTATTTAATTCCCATGCTAGCCGTCTCACTTTAACTCGTTTTATTGTCTCTCTCACACAAATATATATTTTTAAAATACAATGCAAAATGGATACATAAGGGGAGAATGCTCCTGATTATACGCAGTTAGTCATCACTTTTAACGTCGTGTAAGTGGTCAGTCAACAGAACATTTTCCAACAGCAAAATATTGTAGATTATTGAGTAAAGCCAATGTTTACTCAAATTCTAGACAAACAATCAATAGGGTCTTAGAATATTGTCACAACCTGCAATTGTGTTGTAGCGAGGCAACCTTAAAAAAAGGCATAGTTTGTCTGTGTGGCCTTATACTTTCAGATGTGTGGCAGGATCCAAATTAGGATTGTACATTATGACAGCTGTATGCATATATCTACTAATGAAACTTTCCAGTGGCCACTTCAACTTTCTTTGACATGAGAAGACACTAGCTGATAATATAGAAGAAGTAGCTAAGATGCAGTTCACTGAGTTTGCAAGCCATTTCCCACTTTGAATTGTCCCAGATCCTTACAGAGGTAATGTTTGTTTGTTGTTGTTTTTGGGCATTTTCAAACTAGTTCCCGAGGCTATTTCTGCCATTCATTCACAAAAGCAGGAAACTTTCTGTTTGTACTACCGTGGGAAAGGTGTTTTCCTGTGTGAAACGCCACTGGCTTCCCATAGCAGACATCCCACTGTCAGGCTAGCTCAGCAGTACAGCATGTCACACTGAGACGCTCCACTGGGCATTCTGGATACTTTAAACTGCAGCCATATGCCACTGTCCACAGGGCCTCCCTAAACACTCAGATCGTTTATAATCTTCTGGCTTGTGATGTCCATTTGCATAGGCCTGTGTCTGCCAGGTAGCCTAATGTCTCCATGCGCTGGTAGACATGACTGCTAGCATCCTGAGTCCTTTCAGTGCAGTCCTCCACTTCAGTCCCGACATGTAAGTATGTCACCTTTGAACATGTATTCATTCAAGACTTAGCTTATTTCAAAAAGAAAAAAGAGAACAATACTTTTGACTCTGTATAAGCTGCAAGGTAGTCAGATAGTGACTATTTCTTCAGATATCGAGCCGTAAAGAAGGCAATATTAAAAACATTTAGATGGCCAAGGAGGACTCAAAGTCAAATTGAACACATTGTTCCTTGCATCTCCGTACAAGCTCTTGTCAGATGGGGTGATGTTCAATTTTGTATTCAAGCAGAAAGGATGACCTGCCAGCGACTACAGCATTAGAAACTCGTCTCCTGTTGAAATATTTAGCACGCAGACCAGGGTGAGGCTAGGGGGAGGAATACTTAGCCAGCATTGTCTTTTGAACCAAAGAAGCCTTCCTACCCATTACCCTGCTCATTTATCTCGTCTCTTAAGACCCCCTGCTCAGACTTAACTAGCATACCTACGCAATACCCAAGATTACATTTCAGATTGGTTACCTTGGGTAAATTATATTGCAAAAGACGGACATTCTCAAGATACTGCAAGGAAAACTCGTTCAATATCCAATAAGAATTCCAAAACGTACGTACATAAACATGGCAGACAGCAGTGTGAGGCTTGTGTTTCTAATCATTTACTTCAGATATGTATGAAGCATAGTTGGGTGACGCACTTCAATGTTTTAAGACGGGACGATCAGGAGCCCCTCCTTCATCAACGTGAGTCTTCTGGTCCTAATGAAAACTAAAGCCTGAGCTGGGGGATAGATAGCACCAGCGCTCTGCCCCGGGCTGAATGGAGGAGGTGCACGTGACTGGACGCTCCTGGCTCCAGTCCAGCCCCTTGGCAGGCTCTCAGTAGTTAAACACAGACCCACTAAGCCTTCTTTACAAGCTGGGGACCCTGAGCATGGAAAAACTGAGTTTTTGTGGCCGCACTGAAGAGCCCACTTCAGCAAAGACGAATTTAGTGATTTAGTGAGAGAGGAGAGAGACTCCATTGTCTACCCAAAAGCCATTGTTGACCAAGGATAGCACAATCTGTCCCCATGTTTTTGAAATTGAGGGAATGTGGGGCTCAGAAAAATGCAAGCATGACATATCTGCATGTGCACTTTTATATGAGTGATTAGAGCCACAGCCTTGTTATTTGTATCCTGCATAATATTCAAAGCTGTAATCTTGAGGTGCACCACCTACAAATGTGTTAATTTTCTTTGTCTAAAATGTTCACACCCAAATGCTATTTGTTATTTGTGTGTAGATCAATAACCCTTTTATACAACTGTACCAAACATTGACAATCTCATTAGATGCATTCTACATCAGACTTGATTGCTTTTCAATCAACAAAGTAATCGTATAAAAGTAATGAAGTATTATGTGAATTCGAAAACAGGAATAGATGATATAGACTGCTAAAGAATATTTCAAGAGTGTTAGAACTTTGTAAATGGATCCTTAAGATGTGCCATTTCACATTTGTGACATTATTCAATCTTAAAAATAAACTGTTTTCTTTTCTCCTGCAAGAGTAAGTTTTGTCCACAACTGTCCAGGTATTGGGCATGTGTGTGGGGAAAGACTGTCTGATATTTGTATTTATAGCTTTGCAGTTTATAGCCTGGTTGTCTATGCAGGGACACTGGAGCACACATCCAAACACAAACTGTGGTCTGCCAAGTCATGAGTTGTGAGATTAATTTCAAAGACACGGGAGCACTGTACAGAAGGCCCGGTCCCAATGTGGGTAATCGCCTGACCCCCCTCCACTCCCCTCTCTCTCTCTTTCCTGACCCCCCTCCACTCCCCTCTCTCTCTCTCTCTCTCTCTCTCTCTCTCTCTCTCTCTCTCTCTTTCCTGACCCCCCTCTACTCCTCTCTCTCTCTCTCTTTCTCTTTCTTGACTCCAGACAGCCATGCTGTGTTAGACTCTTTTCCTATCGGTTCCACCACCACCTATGTTTGGTTTCTGAAGTCAGCAGCAACAACTATATAGGAGCACCTTAATCACATGCAACATTTATATCACATATTTCTCTTTAGAAAACAGTTCCCACAATTTTCATTACCCTGCCCAACTGTTTGCTGTGCGGCGCTGTGGCCTGCAGCGGGTTTCCTTGTTGGTTATATATAACCTGGGCTCATCCACTAGCATCACGACCGCTGCCAGCTCCGTCTCTGCTCTAACACAGCCAGAGAGGTCAGCTTCTTTTGGTCACCTCCGAGAACCCGAGAGTGGTTTCCAAGCTGAGCCCAACAGAGGCATGGGGATGGGAAAGGGTAGGTTAGGGATAAGGGATCACCCCAGACACCCCTATATTGGACCCAGTTAAACCCCTCTAGATCTCTGAAACGTTAGTGCCCCCTGTAGGAGGGTGAATTCAAAAGCTATTTCAAATCCAGCTCTACGAGACTCTGTAAATACATATACATTGGATTTAAGTTCCAGTGCCTTGTCCACTCATTGTTTGGAAAACAAACTCTATGGTACTTGTATACTAATGAAGATCCCACACAGTGGTTTTGTGGCTGGTAACTAAACAAAGTAATTCACAGCATCAGTGCTCCTACAAACACCTTCTGAAATGTATGTAATCCACTGAAACAAAAGCTTTTTGATAGTGGTCTTCAAAGACATTTTGCATATCTGGTTTTACCATTTCAAATTGTGACGGTTACTGTGTATATTGGGAGTGTTGGGAGATAATCAGTAATCAGGTATAAGTTACAGATTGCATTCCTGAAAATGTTATTAACAAGGTGATCAGTTAGGATTCTAATGATGTGTAGACCATTTTGATTGTTTTCTTGGTTTTCCTTGGATTATTTTGGCCTATTACTGGACAACTCTTAGGCATGAATTTTGGATTCTTGCCTTTCTCTTATTGATAACAGGTTAAGCTTCTAAAGTTGTGACATCACAAGGTACATGAGCAGCAATTCATACTTTAACACACTTTGTTTAGGTGGGGAAAATAATATCTAAAACGTTCAGAAGTTTAGTAGAATTCTTTTGAGGAAAATCTTGGGGACAGAGTTTGAATCCAGGCAATAATAGTAATAATAGTAATCCAAACAATGTATGGCACGTATTGACCCTCTCGTATGTATTTATTCCTGTGTAGACCGCGAATCTCGAGAACATGAGGATACCATGGCAACAGAGATCACTGAGGAGCTGCAGCAGCCAGCTAAAGTGCCTCTCCTTCCCAAAGACATCATGAACAGCAAGAAAGCCCAGGCTGTGCGCAAGGAGCTGAAGAGGCAGAAGGGCAAGCAGCGCTCTATGGGCGCGACTATGGAATACTCTCCGCTCCCTATTGACAAGCACGAACCAGAGTTTGTAAGTACCAGCAAATTGCTTGTTTATGCAAAAACAAATGTGTACATTTGTATCGCCAAAAATACATACATATACAGTATATTACATTGTTGTTAGTGAAGATGATCTGTAATAATCTTTTGTTTATTTGTATATGCTACAGCATAAATCTAAGTGATGTAAAGTAAGTTTGACTGTTACCTCCCAGGGTCCTTGCAGGAGGAAGTTGGATGGCATCATTCAGGGTATGAAGGACACCTCCCGGGTCATGGCCCTGTCTCTGTACCTGCCAAACTGTGACAGGAAGGGCTTTTTCAAGCGCAAGCAGGTATGCTAGCTCTGGCACACTCGTCTTCAAATCACTGACAATACCTCCCAAAATTTTTCTGCCACTAATTCTTGGCCACTATTTGTGTATACCTATTTAGTTTGATCTTTTCCTCCTTCATCTCCTTCAAATAATAATCTCCATATTGCTTCCTGTTTATCACCCTACCCTCACATGCTCATTTTCTGTTCCTCTCGCATAGTGCAAGCCCTCTCGTGGCCGCAAGCGGGGCATTTGCTGGTGCGTGGATAAGTACGGCATGCAGCTTCCTGGGACCGACTACAGCGGCGGAGACATCCAGTGTAAAGACCTGGAGAGTAGCAGCAACAACAACGAGTGAAGAGGAGAGCCCCGTGTCCCTGACCCCATCACCTGACCTAGGGCCCACCTCCCTGCTCCCTCCCTCCCTCCCTCAGCTCCATCTGCTCTGCCCTCCACTCACTTCCACATTGTTGTGTTTTTTCAGAACAAAAAAAAATTCTTAACTAAAGAACAGGCTGAAGAGAGACACCTGAAAGTCTTTTTATTTTTTTCGTTTATTTTTTTTTTGACCGAGCACTTATCTCCAAACGGCAGGAAAGCCCAGAAGGTTCTGACCCCTTGTCTCACCGCGGGAGACCTTGTAAGAGCTGGGTACATGATTCTTGAAAATACAGACCTGAGTTGATCTATTTTTATAGAAGCTGGTGTTCCAGCACCACTCTTTGTGTCACGTTAAGCTAACACGTGGGGGGGGGGGGGGGGTCTACGTATAAAAAATACTATATTATATATTAATTACAAAAGGCTGGAAAATCAAAGATTGGCAGTTATTTGTTTTTTGTTTTTTTTTTAAAAATAAAATAAAAAATATA